>JAVQJF010077895.1:0-70964 GCA_036023855.1 Gadopsis marmoratus | reverse complement strand
GTCTGAGCATGTCTGGAGAAACACTGCGTTCCCAATCTCGGGCTTTAATTCATCATCACCCCCCCCCCCCCCCCCCCCCACCACCACCACCCCCCGTCTGAGTCTCTCCCTCCGTCAGTGTCTAGTTGGCACGTCGGCTCTCTTCCAGATCATCAGCCTGTCAGCAGTGATTCTTTAGTTTGACAGAGCAGCAGCACTAAAGAGGCAGTACAACAAATGTACACAGCTCAGTGTTTCCTGTCTGCACTCTGGTTTACGCCCACTATAGTTAGTCGTCCTGAAGACAACGTTTTTACTGTGAAAGCATGTCAGCTGCCAGTTACCACTTCAGCCTTTAGTGCAATAAAACTACGCTCAAATCAAACCTGTGACCTGATTTCACTCTGAATATCTTTGGTAACTACTGTGTGTCTGGAATTGTTCTGCCACACCCAATGAGGGGAGCAGCAGCAAACTGATTTAACCAAAGGTATGTCAGCGATTCTATAGTAATTAAAGGAAGGAAATAAACTGAGTGGAAAACCTAATCATAAAGCAGTCTCTACAGATTCATGGCGTTTGAGGAGTAGTTCTTCTGTTACTGTATTCTGGATCATACCTTGTTGTAGTAGTGAACCTCCACCACGTGCCACTGGCCGTCGCTGACGCCCCCGAGGATGTACGGTGAAACTGTAGTTTTGGTCTCACCTGGGAAATGGTCAAATTGGTGAATAACTGCAAGACACTGAAGAAAATGTTTGCAGTAAAATCATAACAATGAAGACCAAATAAACCATTACGAGTTCTACCTGCAGAGAAGGTGAGCTGTATCTGCTCGTTGATGATTTCCATGGCGATGAAGTCATGCTTCTCATTGAAGCGGCCGTTGTAGAGTAACAAACCATTGGGCTCTTTGGTAGCAAATCTGAGGGGGAACAGACAACATTTTGATTTATTTACATTTGTCACTACACAATTAAATCACTGTTTTGTTCATGTATTTGGATTGATCCAAGTGTCATCTGTGTAGTTAAAGCCTGATGTGCACCGCAATTGTCCAGAACCTGTTAAAAACACCAGCATACAAAATGACATGAGTTACTGACGTGTACTGTCAAAGAGCATATGCTGTCGGCCATGCATGTCCTCCACGTTTACGGAGAAAAGAAGAGAGGAAAAAAGACGGCAATGGTTTGACCTATTTAAAAAATATCTATACCATACCCTCACGTTCACCTTGCTTTCCTTTCACACTGCAGTGCTCCTGACCTACACAGTAACACAGTGTGATGTGTAACTTACTACTGCGAAGATGAGCTCAAGATTTAACAATGCAAAGAGCACTGAACAGATAATGAGGTCAATCATGAACACAAGGCCAAGTCAGAGGGAAGGATAGTGAAGGAATACAGAATCTGCATGCCATAAATAGATATCACAGAGCCACATTAACCGACACGCTACAACACAGAGACGGAAAACTAGGGCAATGTCAAAGCAATGTGGTGGAGGGGGGACGCGTTTGCTGAAAATAAGGAAGAAGCACACGGGAAGACAGTTTAGAGTAACGACAATGTCAGTTTCAAAATATATTTTCTTGTGGAGGAGAACACAGACAGCTGCAAGTGCTGTAACCACAGCCTCAGTTTCAGATTTCTGTTTGCATCTCTGTGGTGAAAACAGATTGCTGAGGGCCGCCGTGTTGCATGAGCCTCGCATATTAATGCACATTTCAATATATCTGCGCACACATGGTTCAACCTCTGGGACCAGACAGCCGACGGTGCCTCGATCTCCATCTGGGATCAAAATATGTGGTGCAGCGGTTTTAGAAAGGCTCAAAAATATCACGCTTTACCTGTCAGCTGTGGTCTGCGGTCGTAAATCTGATCCTGTGGAAGTGGGTCGCTGTGATGTGTGAAAGTGAGTTACGATAAAACAAAAAGCACTAACTACTGCATGTATTCATTATCCATTTCACAGGGGATCCAACAATGAGTCTCCTGTGCACATCTGCCAACTGGGAGGCGAGTGTGATTTACTGGCATCTGTATTTTCCGGTCATTTACTCCACAGTAACATGCAGTAATTTTCCTCAAAAGCACTACAGAATTAGTATTTCACAAGGTGGCTCTGAAACACTGAAATGAACAGGGTTATTGTGACTTTTTATTTTTATTTTAGAGGAAGGATGTCATTCATACATCCAAATATCTATACATGCTCTCAGACGACATGAGCACCCCCCCCCCCTCCTTCTTTCAGTCTTCAGGGTTCGAGGGAATATTGTAAATAATGCTGTTTGTGCAGTATTCTTGAGCTGGAGAGGAGCCGGGGGGCACGGCACCGCTGACCTGCTTACTGAGAAAAACGATGATCACGACCTCAGAGGAAAGAGGATGCCGACGCTCCGGCTGATATTAACAGCCGACACAGAGTGCAGACAGAGCAGTGAGATGGCTTCTTCATATCCAGTAAAAAATACAGGACGCCAATTAGAATTAGGATCTAGAGTCCACGACTCCTCAGTAGGCTTCGAGTCTTTGACGGATTGATTTAAAAGGCTCCTCCACATTGCCCCCCCGAGTCCTCTGAACTATGAGAGTAATCAGCCGGAGCTAAATACTGACTCAACTGGCATCACTGCGTGTCACATTAGGCACCCATCAGTAAAAATAACAACCAGTCTGCCCTTATGTAGGGAACTGTGTCACGCTATGCTAACATGCTGCGATGCATCAGATGTGTGCAGTGGGGGGGGGGAATAAAAAAGAGCCTCTTACTGATTTTACAACCTATAAGTGTGAAATAAAGATACAGAAATCTGTGTCAGATGACATACTTTATATGAACTGCTGGAAAAGAAAGATAAGCCTTATTGCTTTAATACTTTAAATAAATATTTTTAAGCTGTAGGGATGAAAGGCTGAACTATCTCTACAAGTTATTTTGTACAGACGTTCATGGTCCCCACAGGATCAATTCTACTGACTTTGGTGACTTTTCCTCTAGCATGAGACTTGACATTTTTGTTTTTTAGTGACAGGTCACGACAAATATTGAATGGATTGCCATGATATTTGGTACAGTTATTTATTGTTCATTCTTTGCTTTTAGGAACCTTAATTACTTTGGGAATCCCCTGACCAAATCAGCCTCCGCCGTACTTTGTGTTTCGTGCTAACTAGCATGCTAACACATTAAATTAAGATCGTGAACATGGTAAACATTATACCCGCTTAACATCAGCCTGTTAGCATTATCACTGTGTTGAGTTGAGCCCTGAGAGAATATTAGAGATCACAACGAGAATCCGTTTTAATCTTGTTTGTGCTGATCCCGTAACACTCTGTACATTTTTGCAAAATCTCAGCCTTAATTGCAGAGCTCACGGCCTGTGCTGTGATAGAATGAGACCTAAAATTAGCCATCACTCTGAGTGAACAAGACCGTTCATCATAACAGAAGCTCTTTTCTGGGGGAACCTGATAGGCGCAGGCTCAGGCAACAAAGACACTTGTTGACCTCACCTGCCTCAGGCTCTCGGTATCGGCACCTTTTTTACGCAGCAGCTACTTGACAGCTTCGGTGATCTGCCAGTGAAATGTAGACCACTTTCAAAACTGGTTTGAGCAGTTCTCCATCAAAAAAGGTCTGTCATCTGAATCTCACTTAAAGAAGGGCCGAGTCCATAAAGCTCGCAAGGGGGATATTATTTCCACCGGCAACCATAGTGAGCGTCAACCCCTGCCAAGCACGTCTAAGGTGACATGTATCACAATGAGTACAGTAAAATGGCAGGACACATTCCCTGTGATACCAAGCGAGAGGTGATACTTGTTGTCAGTTGTTGGGACAGATATCAAACAGAACGGGTTGCTTTTATCGTTGATTACATTTTATCACAAGGAGAATTCATGCAGATTGGGTGTCCTGCTGTCTTTGCATGTGTTCAGTACTCACAGCTCATCTGCTCATTTCTAAAGCACCTCCCCCTCCAAATGATCAACCACACAGATTAAAAGCTTCAGCTGCACTTCCCCAAAATGCTACACCAGCATCATAAAGGCACACACAAGTTGGATGGTTGCAAAATAGTGAAATACTCATCTGTGTGACAACCCCTTCCGAATGATGACTGGAATTGTGATTATGTTAGGGGGCACTGGCAGGTGAAACACAAGCAGAAAGGAGACCTTGCGAAAAGTAAAATGGAATAAAACTACTTTTAAATTTAAATTGAAGGTAATAAAATTTACATGAGGCGTTTGCAGGCTGGCCGACAACGACTTTTTTGTCCTTTGTAGGAAAAAAGAAGGAACCTAGGGCTCAAATCTTTGCTATATTTAATAAATGTTAATTACGGCACGAGAAAGCACCTCTACCTCTCAGAGAAAGTGCCAGCATTATGTCTCATGTCATAAATCCTTAAAAAAAAATAAAAATACCACCTTTTCTCAGGATACAGGGACTGTTTTCCCACCAGAGTTAATAAGAGAATCTAAACAAGTATTGAACATTCAGGAAGAAAAAAACACCAAAACTACAGTAAAAACTAGCCTGAAGGAATTAAAGACATTAAAAGTTAAGTTTACTATTAAAGAATGACTAGGACTCCCAAACTACAACAACAACGCTGCACACATACATAATGACTGCACACTCCTCTGAGCTGAAATAGTCCAGGCGCTGACTCACAGCTCAAAGTGACCAGTGACACCGACTGTAATAAGATCAGACTCACTCTTGGCTCATGTTATGCAAATCTCCTCTCCAAAAACACAGCTCCTTCAGCTCACCTTCTGTCTAACTTCTACGTCATCAGTACGGTATGCACACCTCCAATGCACAGAATGTTTTAGCAGTGGTTCTGTATATATAGCAGAGGAACTATGATCTGATACCAAAGTGGCTCTACAGAAGATGGCCGTTGTTCAGTGAGTCCATTATTGCTATTAAACACCATTACGGTTACATAAATGTGAGGTGGGGGTGGGCACACTTCAGCTGGAGAGTGTGCATGCGGACGTAGGATGTGGGGGGTGGATAAAGAGTGAATCACGGATTACTGAAAGGCGATGAAGCAGCGCAGGTGATCCAGGTGAGTTGCAGCAGGGAGATGAAGGTGCTTACGTGAGAGAGAGGGTGAAGTGAAAGCGCTGGCGGAGGCCCCTGAAGGTCAGGAAGGAGTGCGGGGGGAAGTTGCGTGTGGTCATCTCACAGTAGGGCTTCTCGTAGCTGCCTGGCGGACAGTCGCACTTGAACCCACCGACCAGCAGGTTGACACAGGAGCCGCCGTTCTTGCAGACTCCCGCAGCACAGCGGCCCGAGCGGGACGACAGCTCGCAGCGCTCTCCTGGACACAGAGGTGGATGGAGAAGGAGAAAGAAATGAGGATTAATATTGTTTGTGACAAGCAGCATCACCTCAGTCATCCCCGTGGCTTCCACCTCAGTGACTCCACACTGCTGTACAGTTTCCTTCCGTCAGCGGTCGTATATATGTGCCACTATAAAGGTGTAACATTATCCACCTGAAATACACAGCGCTTCTGTTTCAGCATAATAAATTATGAAATTGTCGACATAGTGTATCATAGGAAACGTGACTCAAGTCAAAATATGAGCACTGATTTGTCTTCGACCGTGTCTGCAGTTTCAGTCTTTCTCTCTCCTCTGTGTCACACTCAGCATGACTCCCCCTCCTCCGTCTGGGGACATTCATATTCAGCGGGACGACTTGATGTCTGAACGTAGCGAGTTGGAAGCGTTTATGCATTCAGACGCTGGAGCCGTCAAAAGCAAAATGATTGCAGTTTCTGCAGACTGTGGTGGCTCATGATGATTAGTTTCAGCTGTTTCACACCTAACACACAGTTGATGAGTTCATTTATTACAGTTCAACCAGAAATACAAAAATAAGTAGTTGCGTTTTGCATCTGTCTATCAGACACTGCAATCCATCAAAATGTGATTTACAGAAAAACTCTTCCAACGTAAATGTATTTCGATGCTTTACATCATAAAAGACTTGTCAAAGGTAAGTTACGGATCACATGCAGGGCTACGATTATTTACAAAATCAGATTTTTTCTAATCGGACTTTCATAATCACATCAAATCAAGTTTGATGTGTGTTCCATCAGAAAAAATGGATATAAACTGTAGTTATATTCCACTGACTCATATATCGAATCACAAACAATTTATGGAGACTCATAACGAGCTGATCCGAGGGAAAGAGATTCACATTCCTGATGGAAATAATCATTATTTTCAGCAAAGGATCACAGCGAGGTGAACAGCTCACACCAGGCCAACGAAGCACACAGTGATCACTTTGAAGGAGAAGAGCAGTACAGCAGTGCGCCAGACGTGCACAGACAATGAAACTGTGTCCCTATTGAGCCTCCGTCCTCCTCGGCCCGGCAGTCCGGCTCACATGTGCCGTTTGTCTGGATCCTCTGGATGGGAGGCTGCAGAAGTTGCTCAGGCGAGACTGCTCGCTCCCATGCGTGAGCTGGAATTTGTGTCAAAGACACTCAGTCAGCAGTGTGGAAGACTTCCGCTGCAGTACTACTGTAACACTGGCACACACACAGCCCACATCTTCAACCAGCACCACTGACACACAGGCCTTTTATTTACTCTTTGACAATTAATCACTCTATTCACAGTCCGCCGAAAGCAAGTTCCTTTGTTTTATTACTGTTGTTGGGGTTCGTCTGTTCAAAGTGAATTCAAGATGCTGGATGAGACGTTAAGGTTGCTGATAATGAATCTTAACACTTTGTGATTTACAGAGAAACTTCAGAAAACAGCAAATAAACTTTCAACAATGCAACACAAATTATAAAGGACTTTAAATTGTTTCGTAGTGTTTAGAAGTAATGAATTAATGCTTTACAGTTTAGTAATAACTTGTTGTAATAACTAAATAAAAATTTTTTTGGGTTGCCAGGTTGTTGGCCCACATTTAGCTGGTTTATATCTTCTGCCAACATAGCTTGAACTCCTCCCGTGAACTGTTGACCTCGCGGAGGAAAACTGCAGGGCGTCAAGGCAAAACACTTAGTTAAACATTTACTAAATAACTGCAGGACTGAAGTTTTATTGTTAAACCTTTTATCACTGAAGGATTTATTAATGGAGGCCTCGCATCTCAAAAAGGTCTTTCTATTTATGCTTTATAATGATTTACAGATCTGCAAGACACCAATAAACTTCAAGCAAAATAGGCCCTGTTCTAAAGTGGTGTAAGAACTTGGAACATACCTCGGTGCCACTCTGTTTCAGAAGCAACTAAATGGAGCCTAATAGCCGCTCTGCCCTGTCAGCTCATGATGTTCTTCCTGATGCCTCCTGGTGACAAACAGCGACTGCTGGCCAGCCGTTTGAAAAATAAATCCTTTCTGTTACACTGCTGTTTGCTTCGTTATTAATTCAGCAACTTGCTGTTGGCAATAAACTGCCTGTGTTTCTTTAAACACTTGTGCTTGTTGGTACAAATGTATATAGATCTGCCTCACTGACACCTGATAAAATGCTTTTCAGTGTTCAGTTCATCCCAAAAGGACGTCTCCACCGCAGCGTCACGTTACCAGGTGAGCAGCACAGCGGGGCGGTGATGGGCTCGCAGTCACAATTCTACAGAATATCCTGATCAATAATTCAGTTGAAACAGGTTTCCTCTATTTATGATCCTCTGTGAGTCCATCCCGGCCCACACTCCCTGTGTGTGCTGCCAGCATGAATCATTAAGGCAGCACATCGCACAGACACCAGAGATCCTGTTTTTATTTAGACAGGACTTTGCTCTTCCATTTCCATTTTTGGTTAATAAATCTCAATATACACTCAACATATACTACACTTATATAGACTGTATATTTAAAGGCATTCACTGTAGAAGTATCTCTGCTCGTAATTGCAATTAAACTGAAAATCGGGATGGGATGACGGGATGGATTAAAAGATATATTCAGATGATTAAACACCAAATTATAAGACTGAAATAAAAGCTACCGTAAGCATTAAAGCAAATCATAATCTGGAATATAAATGAAGATAATAACACCTATGCCTACACATTAGCGAGATTATTCTTGTTAGGCAATAATTTATCTGCAAAGTGGATGTAGCATTTTAACTCTCTTCCAGTTCATCATAAATTGAGCCCAGAGGATCACGGAGAGAGAGAACAAACAAAAGGGCAAAATGTGACAAAGAAGCCTAATAAGCATGTGGCTTGCTGAATGAACACGATCCTGAAATTCAAGCCGTTGCTGCAGTTATTCACACTAAAAGCTCTTATTTATTCAAGACCAGTAAGCAATCAAAAGCAGTGTTGAGTTGTGTTAGATAATTAAACCCGACAAGAGAGTTCTCAAAAGATGGAGTGTAACTGTGCACCGCCCTTCTGTGCAAACTGCTCCTGCTGAAGAAGTTTCCTCAGAGATCGTAAACGTGAACAGGTGTGTCTGGGCTGCCAGGTAACAGATGAGCATCGTCTCCTGAGTGAAACAGAGTGAGCGGATCCCTCCAGACACGCCAACGACAACAAGCTCAGGGAAGCTGAGAGCAGGATCCAGGTTCACTACAGAAGGTGAATAGTTGAGGTGATCAATAACAGAGTAGATACATGACCCCGAGGTGTATTTGCATTCATCACATTACGGGTTACCCACAGCCTGAGGGACCAAACACCTCGTACGCAGCGATTCATCAATAATGTCCCAGAATATTTATACTGCGCCAAAACAACTGATATACCTGCTTGATAGAAATATGTCTCGTCAAACACTTTCTGGTTTTATAAGCAGTTCTATAATCTGAATTATTTTATGAAGCACAGCGGACTGGGATCTTTGTTCCATCTGCCTGACATCTACTACCAACAAAGGCCTAAAATCCTCAAAGAAAAAAAGAAAATTCAAACTCTGAGAGAATCTGAGACTGTACAAGAAAATAGCGATACGCCCTGACCTTGTAAAGCCAATCAGGTATCCAGACATGTATGATCCATATTAAAAACTCATCAATGTCTTAGTTTTTAGTGCCTCGTGGCCTCTCAAAAATGATCCCAATGAGCTCCATGCAGCGACGTGTACACATCTTAAAATCGGAGAAAACAAGAGCACTGGTATTGGTTCGGGAATGTGTTTTGGCCGATACCCTGAGTTGAGGTATCTTATCCGGAGAATCGACTTTGTGCATCCGAACACAACAACAGCGTTCAAAAGCTCTGACTATAAAACAGTCCATGTGTCTGGCAACCATTTGTTTATTCATGCCATCTCTCAGAGACTCTAATTGTAGTGGCTTTCAGTGCTTGGCAGGTGTTGATTTCAAACACTTGTGTGAGGTGATTTGAAAAAATGAGAGTGTGAGCATTCACCAGTTATTGCTCCAAAAGTATGTCTACACATATTAAAACACCACAAATGCATTGTGGATTAGTGAGTGAAGCACCGGAAGAAAAAAAAAGCCCAACAGAGTTCCTCATCACAGAGAGACGGAGGTCAGCAGCTAGCTGATGAATGATCATCACAAACACGCCATGCTCAAACAGACCGTGTTTGAACCTTTAAAAAGAAATGAAAAAAATGCAAATTGCGCACGCCGTGTGTTTTAAGGCAAACGTGCGAGAAGTAATGGAGGATAACGGCCTGTTGCTCAACATCTACAGAATGATGCAGCCGAGCCAAATCATTCACTCTGTCCTTTTCAAGAACAGCAAACATGTCTGCTATATTTTTTTATTTTCTTTCCTGCTACCATCTGGCAACGCCTACGGTCCAACAGTTACACACACACACACACACGTCCATGCACCATTAACACACAAACATTGCACAGATTGTCCATCCAACTTTCTTACACACATAATCGCAGCTATTCAGCACTTAGCTACCCACCCGAATCACACAGAGTGAGCAATTTAGCACTCTCTCTCACGCACGCTCACACAGTCGCTACCACAGTGTGGCGACTGTGTGAGCTCAACGCTCACTGAAGCAGAACAGTGAGAGTTGTAGATCACAGAGGAAAATACATCAAATAAAACCTGCCTGATCGACCTGGTTTGATCAGACAGTCTGACGGCACGGTTCAAACACCTTAAATCATCAACTACATCACCATATTCAACTCTCAGATACCTCGACAAGTCCTGCATTACTGGATCTAACAGCACCCGGGTCTAACCCCCCGGCTGATGGTGATTAATGCAGTTGACTGCGGTCTGAAAATATGCGCACTTATATATAATGTGCGCCCACTCACACATTCACTCTCTGTCTCTGCCAATTCACGTTAAAAGCACCTACAGTTCAGCTCCAACACCCACAGCTGCGCATAAGAATATGTAAGTGCCACTCAACCTGGACCCTGAGTGACTGAGCCCACACATTCAAATGCCGACACTATTTTAGGCGTTTCATAAACAGCGGAATAAATGGGGGTGCGGGGGGCTTTTAATGTTTCACGGGGAATAATGGAACCGCTGCCATTACTGTCTGAGAGAACAAAGACAACAACGTGAAAATCTGCGGTTTCTGCCTCCCAGTTTAGATGTTTTTTTTAACTGGAGACCTTTTCTTTTGGCATCAAATTTTTAGTTAAACCAATCATTTCTCAGCTAATGTGAAAATCAGATTTGACAAAAGGGAGAACGTGAAGTGGTCCTTCAGCAACTCGGCTTCTGCTACCAGATGAGATGAGGGCAAAGCTGCTGAACGCCATGATGTAACCATTCTGTGAAGTATCATCTCAAACAACAATCAATGGAGAATAAATATGTGATATGTAAATACCTGATATCTAACACCTTATTACAAGTCATAAATAGTGTCTAACACACTAAACTGCAGTTTAAAGCTAATTTAAGGAAATTTTTCATCATGTATTTGTCAACAACCAGAACTCCTCCTGTGTAGCATTTATAACTTTTAATGAATGATTGACACCATAATAGGACAGCTGTAATCACATAAATATTTACATTTTATATAAATAAGAATTATGACACGTTCATTGTATTTATTAAGTGTATTTCATATATTTGCTATATTTTTATTCTATTAAGTAATGACATTTTTATTTATTGTTAAATTCTCCTTCATTCTCCGTTGCAACCGGCTTCTTCTTCTTCAGTCTCTATCTGCTGATGAAGGCCACAAGATGCGTCTGAAAGCTCCAGGAGAGACCTAGTAAGTGGACCTTGAGTTTCTCTGTTATACTGTGCTATCAACCATCCATTAACTGTTTATAATGAAAGCTTCATAGGAGAAGTTATAATTGCTGACAAACAGAAAAACACTGAAATGATCTATTATAATGAACTATATTATAGTGTGTTACAAACAATTTATATGCTGCTCATAAATTAAGTAAAAGTACCAATACCACAGTGTAGAAATGCTCTGCTACAAGTAAACGTTCTGTTTGACTAGTACAAAAGTATTAAAAGCAAAATGTACTTAAAGTTCCGAAAGTCCTCATTATGCAGTATTCCCCGTTTCAGTATACATTATATAATTGGATCATCACATTTAAACTATTTTATAAACTGCTGGGCAGAGTAATCTATTATAATACATTACAATTGTTTTTGTTGATTGTATCTTGTATTACTCATCTGTATAACTGTATTAATGACCTGAATCTATAAAGTAACAAGTAACTAAAGCTGTCAAATAAATGTAGTGAAGTAAAAAGAACCTATAGTTCCCTCTGAATAGTGGAGTAGAAGTACAAAATAGCCCACAATTGAATGAAGACGTACCTGAAAATTGTACTTGAGTAAATGTACTTAGTTACTTCACACCACTGCATATAATAAACCAACTGCTTCAAAGACAAGATGAAACTCTAAATCCCATTAAAAAGTCAGGGTCTGACCCACTTAACCTCTCAACAAGAAGACAGGGCAACTACGCAAATATTCATACTGTATACATTAGCATATTTAATTCACTTCCTCTATAAAACTCCTTTTCAACTTCTTCCTTTTTCCCTTAAAACATGAAACGAGTGAGCAGACAGTCTTTAACCCTTTGAGGATGATAATAATGTTTGGAGCAGAGACTGAATAACAATTCCTGCAACTGGTTAGGAACTCTGCTGCCAACAGTAATAAATTAGTTTGCCATTATTGCTGGAAATGGAAGCTGCTGTCCCCTCCAAAGCACTGTGTGCTTTGTGATATATTTTTTATCCACCACGTGGCATTTCATTTCCGTCCTTTATTCCACTCAGCGATACTACTCTGGACAGAGAAACCGCTGTCGTTTTCTTCACTGCAAAACATCTGACACAAAGTAAAGATATCTCTGCAAATCCACAGCCTTTAAATAGACATCAGCGAGGAAACAGAGGTTTGTTATATCACCGATCTTCCAGTTCTTTGGATGTTAGTTTTGAAACACAGTCCACTCCCACAGCTCAGGATGAAGTGTAGGTGTGAATAACTGTATGGGTACATATTATTCAACGGCAGGAGGACATACAAACATAAATGGATTATAATCAGAAATGCAGCAAAATGGAGTGTAAAGAGACCTTTTCATCATCAGAATACAAATAAAAAAGGCACTTCAACTTGATCAGGTAAATAAACCAGAACGAACAAACAGACTAAACTGATGTGGGGTTCAGCTCCAATTAAGGCAATACACTTCTAATATTTGTACTGTTTGTTCGTTTACAGCCGCTCTGGCTGACTGCAACAGGGATAACCAAATCAATATCTCATCACTCAGCCTTTGTCTGCAGAGCTACGGTCATCAGAGTACAGGACAGTCTGCGTCTATAAAGAGCAGAGGAGGGGAGTGAAGGGGACAGATGTAGACATTAAAGCTCCCATGGGATCTTTGTGAAGGAGGATAAATTAACATTTTGAAGGCTGCATGTGGCTTCGTGCCCTTTCACCTACTAGTGGCGCTACATTTGAAGACGGGCAAATTATTCAGTAGGAACTCGTGTGGGACAGATTTCTACACCCTCTGCCACAAACAGCGATTGCTCAATCATAGCTTAGCAACAAGATCATGTGGCCATAAAAAGCGTTTTTTTAAGACGCTTCTTTTAAAATGAGTCAGCTGGAGACAAACAAGATGAGCGTTAATTAGCTAGCTAGCTACAGCTGGTAACATCTGCTAGTTACAGCTGTAATTTATCCCACCCATGGACACTACAAGTCACATTAACATAAAGTCTCCACATCTGACTCTATGCGCAGATTTATTTGATTATTAACTCTGCACATTGAACATATTCTTTATATTTCATGCTGTGAACATTTGCACATTTCTTGGTCAATGTTTTTGCACATTCCATCTTCCTTACTTGGAAATAAACCTGATTCTGATTGTTATTTCAGCTAATAACTATTGACGTTTTCCCCCTACAAATGAGAAACCTGCTCTTGTGTGAAATCAGAGACATATTTCTTTTTTAAACTACAACGAATTTTGAGTGGTAAATCTATCCCCGTTATTACTGTAAACTGCATTATGTCCCGTGGGAGAATGGAAAACCTGACTGGGATAGCAACAGTGACTAAGGGAGGTCAATTGGTTAATGAAGCCAAGAGATGAGACTGACTGTAAAAAAGACATCACTGCTTCATCTGTAATTAAGTTTATGTAAAATGAGAGCTCTCACCTGTGTAGTCTTCAAAGCACTCGCAGGTGTATCCTCCCTCCCTGCTGCGACACACACCGTGGACTCCGCAGGGTTTCGAGTAGCAGAGGTCAATCTCCGTCTCGCAGTAGTCTCCTGTGAAGCCGGTGGGACAGCGGCAGCGCAGCCCTGCGATGGGGTGGATGGGCCTGAACAGGATGGTATCTGATGCAACAAACGGCGCCAGACTGTCGAACTTCAGCACAGACACGCACTTCATGTAGTTCTCGCATGGCTCACGAAGGCAGATGTTGTCGTCAAAGGGGAGAACTTCCTGGGAGGAGATCTTAGTGAGAAGGCTGCGGTTCAAGTACAGCCTCTCCTGGAGCTCCTCCGAGCCGAAAAACTCTCCACCTCCACCTTCAACGCCTCTCCCAGGCCTGTCCCCTCCTTGGCCGAGCCCTCCAGGCCGCTGGTGTCCCTCCACCAACACAGGCATGGCCACGGACAGGCTGACGTTGAGGATGCGAGCGCTGACGTCCGTGTCGTCTTGGATGTTAAAGATGACGACGTCTTCAGGGGCGGCAGACAGAACGCGGGCCACGCCGTCCAGGAACTGGGCGAGCAGCAGGGAGAGGAAGTGCTCCTGGGAGGTGTTGGCCAGCCGCAACGTGATACTGTTAGACAGCATTTCATCGGTGATGATGGTGACTTGGAGAAGACACTGGGCTGACACTGAGTGGACACCATCTGAAAAAGACCGGGGGAAAAGGAAAAGATTGATTAACGTCAGACTAATAGAAATAGTGGATCCATAGATGATGACTCCAAGTTTTATGCTATGTCACATTTGTTTTTACATATTTCAATCATATGTTGAATGTATTTTATCAAATTTCATGTATCTATTTTCAGGTCTGTGTTCCACGTTTCACCAGCTGCAAGACAATAAATTTAAGTTCAAGTTGATAAATGATTCTTAAACCCATTCTGACCAGGAGGGAAACAACTGACTCAACTGGCTTTACAAACTGTTGACAGGAAGACTTTCAGTTGGTCATCACATGGTCTTCTTCAGTTGTCATGGAGACACCAGAGCTTAGTACCAGTCATGATTTCATCCACAGCATTGAGGATGTATTTGCTTAAAGAAATCATCAAACTCTATCCGCTGATGAAGGCTGAGCGATGTGGTTGAAGATTTCCTGAAATAGCTGGTAAATGTGGGCCGTGAGGTGAGATTGTTGATGTTAAAAGATGAGGCTGGTGATTTTGTACATTTTTGTAAGTATCAACAAATCCCATTAAAGGTCTGTCTCTCATTACTTTCTGACTTTTCTACTCTGTGGCTCTCAGTCCCGAAGACCATTGGTTCATACTAAGGAAGTAAATCTTTAAATATGAATCATAAATACATACTTAATTTCTAAAACGCATGTGTGTTTACAGCTGCATGGGCACAGGAGCTTTTAGAAAACGTTATTCAGACAGGAATAAATAGTGTCTTTGTTGGGGACTATATTCAGGCGCGAGTTAATACACATTTGTTGCTCTAGTGAGTATATACAGCAGCAGGACAAAGTACGTGGGATCAACGCAGAATAAACGACAGTGCCCATGTTCATGGTAATGTAGCAGCATTTCATGGTAATGGTGTAGCTCACTGATGTGTTTTAAACACCGGAGCTCTATCGCACAGAGGATTAAGACCTATCCAGTGCCACCGCAAAATGATCAGTTCTCTGGTTTTACTATTCATAGGTATGTGTTTCAGTAAAATGAACTTTGGAAAATTTGGAGTGGCCTCTTTATTTTTTCCAGAGCTGTATATCAGGCTTTTGATGCAGATACAAAACGCAATGGTGGATTAAATATATTCTTTGTTATTGTGTTAAAAGATGAGATGATAAACTTGAGTCCTACAAAAACCAAAGTCACCAGCGACTGCAGCATAAACACCTGGAGCAGCTGCTACAACAGTAAATGCAGGACAGATACAGGTACATGCATGGGGGAGGATTTAAGCAAATGCTGCTTGTGTGTCACTGGGTTCAGGTATTTGCCGTAGACCCACATGTGTAAACAGAGTAGCAACACGGTTGATCGTGAAAATGCAAAACCAGCTGATAATAATAATAATAATTATTATTATTATGAAGGACTTAACA
Organism: Gadopsis marmoratus; assembly: GCA_036023855.1. Classification (NCBI taxonomy): domain Eukaryota; kingdom Metazoa; phylum Chordata; class Actinopteri; order Centrarchiformes; family Percichthyidae; genus Gadopsis; species Gadopsis marmoratus. Next base: position 55,195 of record JAVQJF010077895.1, on the reverse strand, counting down.
GCACAAACTTGCATATAAATTGACACTTTGATCAACACTTTTTTTTTACTCATTTTCTTGGCTTTTATTTTTCTCTCATGTGCCAGAACAGATAACGGACGCATGCCAAGACTAAGAGAGAAAAAGTTTGTGGTTTCTTTCAATACATTCCAAGTTTCTAATCAGCAATTTCACGCCTGTATTCACGACTCCCTCTTTGTTTCCTTTGTCCGGAAGCAGAGATGCTACTTCATTATACATGCCATACTGAAAGCCTTAAGTCTCAAATTTAACAGTTTCAGCATTTCTCAGCTCCGCAAATCTCTTGTCTTTTATCTTGTGTTGATGGCAGATCCTGTTCATGTTTTCTCCTATATACATCTAATTATTTGGCTTTGACTGTATGTTTGACATGTAGTGTTTTGTCTTCTATTATACAGTAGATCTCGAATGTACAATACATTCATTCCTGTGTTATTTATATGTAGATGAATAAAACATGAATGATTCTGTTTCATTATGTCTCCTTGCATGACAAATATAGCAAATGTACCCCACTGACATTGACTTATGACTTTGTTAGGCTTCTTTTCTTGATTGTTTTCATACCGTTACCACATTTACAATAAAAGGAAAACCGCTTTTCAGCTGAAAGTAACTGACAGGAGAAGTCCGAGCCCTGCTCACTGAGGAGTGCAATTATAATGAAAACAGGCTCGATCCTAAACCGTCCAATGGCAAAGAAGAAACAACACAAAGGGACGTTCTGTACGTTGCTAACAAGGACAAAACCTGTGGATCTGAGTTGGTTACAGCTTCAAGGTCGCTCTAAATCCAACAAATAGAGAAAGTCTGCAACAAATATACAACTTAACCTGGATCCGGTTTCAGCATTGCGTTCATCTAAAACTGCTTCCCATTACCTGGAATTCATTCATTCATTCATTAACCATACTGCTTATCCCGAAGGGTCGCAGGGGGGGGCTGGAGCCAATCCCAGCTAACATTGGGCGAGAGGCAGCCTGTAATCACAACCCAATTTATTTCAAACCCAGTTGTTGAATGTTTCTTTAAAATGTGGAACCATTTTAGAAGTTATTTTTATTCACATACATTTATCTCATCATCTGTGGATGGCGCTTTTAATATCTGCGGTGGCATTACCACCTTAAAGTTTCTCGTCATAGACAATAAATTAACTAATTTGAACAGACATTTACTCACCAGATTTATGTCCTCTCCCATTTGCCAATCCTAATATAGCCTAACATATAACATTTTTAAATGTTCGATCACATTGAGTTGTTTATTTATTTTGCTTATCCTACTGCTTAACATACTACAAAATAAAATGACGCTTCTTGGCCCTTTTGGTGCCACTGTTAGCAGTACAAAAACATCAATGGCTGTAGGGAAATAAGTGCATCCATTTATTTCAAAACATGAGATTTTTATTTTAAGCATTAAACAGCAAAATACCCGAGACTATAAGCGAGGTTTAAGCAGAAAAACTCCAGATGTTATTAATGCTTCAAAAACCAAGACTGTTTTCAGATGTGTATTTAGTAAAGGTTTGTGTGTTTAAAGCAAGCCCATGTAACTTTTGCTGAATGGTGGCAACAACTGGTAAATACAGGATAAATAAATATTGGCAAATGAATTTCCAATGAAAGAGTCATAAAGTAAATGAACGGACTCTGTAATGTCAGTTACCTAACACATACATATCTAGCTAAGCATTCGCCACCATAAGCTACCAGTCCAAGTAAGGCTGCAACAGTAAAACCCCTCAGTGCATTGAACTGAGCAATGGTGCATTTTATTGGTTTTGAATTAAACTTTTCACTTGTAAGAGGAAGATTATGTCATTGTCTTTGCTCAAAAGTTACACAGTCCCACTTTGAGGTCACAGATGGAGACCACTATCATTTTGTCTATTGCACCGCTGGCCCGCGGGTTTCTGTAGCCTCAAGAGCAAACACAAAACAGGCTTAATCAAATCAAATGTGTCATGAAAACAAGCCTCAGCCTCTCCCTCCAAAATAATCAATGGGACACTTTGTTTTGGGGGCGTCTGGACGCCGGCCAGAGAGCAGAACCTGCGAGCAGAACTCACAGAAACAAACAGCACTGCCCAAAGTTACCAGATCCCTGTTTTGGCACTGGACGAGTTTAAACACAGAGTGCCAAGGGAGGGGGGATGAAGGGGGGGGGGGGTCATAGAGGAAATGAGACAGAGAAGCATGTTTGACACGGCTTTAATCCTTCTGCTTTCAGTCAAGCACTTCCAGTACTGTAATAATACGGGGCCTTAGGAGAGGAAGTGGGGGAAGAAAATCAAAGGACAGAGACAAGCAGGGTTGCTCCTCTTATTCACACTTTACTGTAAACACACACACACACACACCTGTGTACACAAGAAAACACTTGCATATAAGAGGGGAGAAAATAACAGGGAGCCACGATAAAGGCAGAACAGTTCCTAGTCCACCCTCTGCACTCTCCAACAGAGGACACAGTTACAACTAGAGACGCAACTGATGATTGTTTTCATTATCAGTTGATCTGCTGATTATTCTTATGATTATTAGTTAATTAATCCTTTAAGGCAGTGATTCCCAGCCAGGGGGTCAAAAACCTGCCAAGGGGTCATGATAAAAAGGATGAGAAAGAAACAGCTCTGCATCACAAAATAATTTTTATTTTGTCTGATTTTTCCCTAAGCTTTGTTTTTTAATGAAATTCTGGATAGTTTAACTTCTCCGGGCATCTATAGATTATCCAACTAAAAACAATCTGAGGAGAAAATCAGTCTTTGGTGGAACCGCTCAAAAATGCCCATCACAATATCCCAGAGCACAAGGTGACATTTAAAATACTAGTTTTGTTCAACTAACAGTCCAAAGCCCAGAGACATTCACTTTAATCAGAAAAGAAAAAAACAGCAAATATTTACATTGTTTTTACACAAGCTGAAACCAGACAATTTTTGGCATTTCTGCTTTAAAAATAGCTTAAACGATTTTAAATGATTTTCTTCAATCGCTTTGGCTGCAATTTTACTGTTAGGACAAAGACTTTGTGGAAAATACTACTTTGGCTTCACATTTCACGAATCGTCACACACACATTTAAAAACACTGCAGCTAAAAACACACACACACACAAACAAAAGGCTTATTGAGTCAAAGAGAGCTCTACAGGCTGTTACAATCCATCAATGAAAATCTGACAGTTTTATTTATTATTATTCCAAGACAGAGGAGTATTTCAGCTGCCAGGCCTTGTGGGAAACAAACGGAATATTAAGTGCTGTACAGGTGTTTGTGAGAGTAACATTTTTCTTACTGTAGACACTGAAATCCATTGTAACCTGACAGAAACTACCGAACAACAATCTTCTTTCTACCTCTGCCAAACACAGACAACAACTTTTTTCTCGTCATGCATTCAAGTCAAGTTATAACTGATACTCTGCAGCAACAGTAGCCAGAAAAAACACAGCTCTCAGTGAATAGAGGCCCTTAAAGGTTAGGCCACGTATAAGGACAGACATCGCCTTAATTATGTCCTCTGCCAATTCACATTCTCTGGATGGGAGCTCGGGCACAGCTCCAGATGTAGGCGCAGCGCTGGGAAACTGAGCGCGAGGAGAATCTCCTCTGAAAGGAACCAGACCATCCTTCAAAGAGGTCATTCTCCATGGAAGGATCCTCCGCTCAGGAACGGAGGGCAAACGTTTTGGGCCAAAACGGAGGAAAAAGAGGGATGCTTAGTTGGTAACGAGATGAGGTGCCAGGTCTGAAGTGCGACACTGCTTTCAGCCCAGAGTTCGACCCCCTCTGGGTGCCAGGAATGCTCTCAGCTAGGAAGTGGCGCCAGGGAAAAGATTAAACACACACTGTGGCAGCAGGACTGCCAAGGTTGTGTACAGCATTGTGTGTGTGGTGATCCATACGTCAACATGTACATTGAAACAGTGGCGGTTTAGCCATCAAAGAATCAAGGTGAGGAAAAAAGCAATACTTCGTGACATTAAAATTTAATAACAGAGCTTGTATTAAAGATGGGGATCAAAGTTGTCATTTAAAAACCTCATAACTTATTGATTTTGGTGATTCACAGTTTTCTCACCTGAGAGTGACTTTGTTCTAAAAGGCATCATCTGACATGTAAACAATGTATTCTGAAACTTATTGCAAATTTTCTTAATATAAAATGAGGCAGGTCAACAGAGTCAAGAATTCCAACAAGACGTCTCCGATAATAAATTGAGGCGTGTAAACAAGCCGACTCATTATGATTTACAGAGAGGAGTCTCTGAGAGACGCACAAAGGCCATGTTTGACTGCAATCTGAGGCCTCCACACACAGAACATAAATTATCAGCCAGGCGGTTGGGGAGGGGAGGGGTACAGCTTTTTATCTCTGAAATATTAATGAAGCCCAGTTTCAACTGTTAAGAGAATTACGAACGACAAATACTCCACTGACACAATGTTGTAGGAACACAGAGAGCCTTTAGGACGGCGTGTTTGCGATTAAGACACATGTAATGAAACCAAGATATAATATGGATTTCTTTTTTAAGCCTTCTACGGATCTTTGGGACTGGGATAATAAACTGCTGAGAGAGAGAGAGACAGAAAGAACAAATCGGTGAGACTGGTCTAATTAGACCACAAAGTCGCCATCAAATCTCCCAGTTGAATCCCAGAAAATGTCAAAGTCATGGTGGATAAAGATCAGAAGGACTGTGTGACCAAATTACCGAGGAGACAGAGACATCACCGACAACAGCCCGACAGTAACCCTGACCCTCTCCCTCAGGGCTTCGGCTGTGCTGGTGAAGTGAGAGTTTATCAGTTATTTATGCTCTTTTCTCTCTGTTTAAAGATTATATTGGGATTTCGTTGCTTTTTGTCTGTGTATAGAGGAAGAAATTAAGGACAGGAAAGAGACAGAGGGGACAAATAGCTACAAATGCTGTAGGTCTGATGTGAAAACCATGACTATGTGGACACATAAGCCACCGAACGACAGCTAAAGAAGGCGTCACCATCAGAGGACTGAAGGTTAGAAGGTTGAACTTGCACCTCCTCTAAGTATAAAAACTGCATACAGCTTCAGTGCAGGTTTCTGCTGCCAGCATCACAGAAAGCAAAACCAATGGGACATTAAAGTCTTCCTCATCAACTAAAACCAGAAAGCTGCATTCAAATGACCATGATGTGGTCCATGACACCCAGTTGTGATGTAAACAAGCAGGCTACTGATATATATATACCGTATGTATATAATTTATAGTCCTCCATCACAGTGTGTGTAAAGGACTGTAACAACCGATAGAGTGCTGAATTACATATCCAGAGAAGAAGAAGAACAAACGGCGGCGTTTAATGTTCTCTTCTATTATTACACCTCGCAGTGCCTGTTTCCTTTGACCATTTGGTTTTATGTTAACAGATGCTAACATGATAAATTATGATGGTGAACATAGTCATCATTATAAACTGCTAAACATCAATATGTTATCATTGTAAATGTGTTCATGTTAACATACAGCCCAAGCCCTGCAGCAAAGCTGCAGACAACCCTTTCAAGTGTAAAATGTAATATTTCAATTACCGTAAACAAGTCTGTCATTGAAATGTGAGATGCTGATGACTCGTGAAAAAAAAAAACATGTTTATAAATGGTCGATATAAAAGAAAGCTGTTAAAACGGCAGACTCCAAATGTTTAGACCTTATATTACATCCTGTGGGTTTTGTCCGTGTTTCCTGTTTTATTTTGACATCCTTCCTGTCTGTTCAGTTCCTGCTCTCGTGTGTCATTGATTAGCCACACCTGTTCCCTGGTGTTCACCTGCCCCAGATTCCCTTGTCAGTCCCTTCCCTATATGTACCGGTTCCTTTCTCCTTCGTTCATTCTGTTTGTGACTGTGTGTACTGCTTGACCTGTGTTTACTTTCCATGTTCCTGTTTTGCCCCTGTGGATGTTCCGTGTGCATTTGTCTCCGGACTTGGACTTACCATTTGCCTGTCTTCCTCCATTGCCCGCATGCAAGTGCATTTTACTGCCAATAAATCATTGATCTAGGAAGGATCGAGGAAGCACGGGTCGTCCTTTAATCCCAGGTTTGGCAGTTCGATTCCTGTCACTTTCCTGTCAAAGTGTTCTTGGGGAAGACACTGAACCCGAAGTTGCTCCGAGTGGAGGCCAGCACCTTGCATGGCAGCTACGTCTCCGTCGGTGTGTGTGAATGAAAACAATCTGTAGAAGCACTTTGGGAACCATTAAGGATGAAAAGCGCCATAGAAGTAAATTTGGCTCCATCTCACTGCTGCCTGAACCACTCGTTGTGACACCTGCAGGGTAAAGCTGCCTTTAAGCAACATATTCACATTATATCAGCACTGTAGCTGTTACTTACTCCGTGTCTTGCTCAGAGGTACAGAGGTACAGAGGCCTCCTAAAGTGCAGGTTAAACACTGAGCCGATGAAAACACCTTCCAGTTATTGAGGGGAGGGAAACACATTAGACACTATAAAAATACCATCTATCATCATGACAGCGGAGAGCCGATAAATAATTGCACTCAAGCAGCCATTCATCACACGTACCACGTTAAGAATGACACAATCAAACAAAAGCCCGGTAAGACTGTGGTCCGGAGGGGCCGATACTCCCTCGGAGAGAGCTGTGTGCTTCTCTACAGAAGTGTCATGTTGAGGGGAACCTCCGGGTAAGAAGGTAATGAGGTTGAGCAGAGCCTGTCTTAGCTGTTCAGGGTCCGTACACTACAGTATGTGCAGCACTCACTACATCAAAGAGCGCAACGCCAGGGTCCCACTTCCGAGATCAATAGGGAGATCATAAATTAAAAATCACTTTGGATGGGAGCCATTACAGCTCCAACCAGCAAGTCGCTCTGCAAACTTACAAGCTATTGATGAGTTGTTGTTGCTTAGTGTTTGGTTGTTCGTTTCAGGAGGGAAAAGTGAGATCTGGGCTCGTATTTATAAACCTTGTATGAATTACTCTTAAAAATGCTCTAAAGAGACAACTTAGTGGGGGAGTCAGACTTTCAAAGTCTTTGGATTAATATATTTATCATATATAAATACATAAATAGAGAAGAAACAAAATGAACCAACTTAAGAAACCTCCTGAGCTCTCTTAAATTTAAGACAAATCGTTGGTGAGTGGGAGTAAAAGTTGAACTATTTTTACTTTTATATTTAACTTAAATCCAAAATTTCCCTTGTGGGCCGTGGCTCTGAAACTGGGAGAACAGTGGTCTCTGCCAGGCCTCTAGGTATTAACAGTAGAAACAACTGTTAACAAGCTCACACAGTGTGAAACTGCTGTCAGAAGTGTCTTGTTTGCATATTATTGCTGGCAAACACCACAGCACACAGTCCACACAAGGTCGCAGAGAGACAACACATCCACACCACAGAGCCATGACCCGAGAATATAGTCCCTCTGGGGCCGACAACAGGACACAGTTTAATTCAATTAGAATTAAACACTCTGCCCTTGGAACAGCCTTGAATCACATACATTAATTACTGGGGCGCTGCTGGTGTGTGTGTGTGTGTGTGTGTGTGTGTGTGTGTGTGTGAGACCCTGACTAATTTATTACATTTCACTTGTTTTTTTGCCCTCCAGTCATCAGCAGCTGAGTTGTCATCACCTTCACATCTTTATGGTTTGAGAGTAAACCTTACAGGTACAGGGACCCGTCAATATGTACTGAACTCTGCTCAAGAGTGAAATCAGACAAGACTGAAACTACAGAAGACAACTGGAGCCACGACTGTCTCAACACACACACACTGCAAAGGTGTAGCTAGTGTGATTGTTTTTGAGAAATACAGGAGGGTCATTGAGAACATTTCCAAAGTATGATTACAAATAGCCTCGCATGCCACACTAAAGCCAACCAAAGTCTTGTTATAAGAGTAGATTTTTCATTTCAGGCTCTGCTGGCCTCGGATCTTTGTGATTTCATGGAAATGGACCTCAGGCGGGCATACAGGAACAGAAAGCACCCTGCAGGACAACAGGCTTAATCCCCACCTTCAAACCAGTCAGCATGCTGAGGTTCAGTTAACACTCAAGTTAAGAATAAAGTCGTGGACAGACACTGATGAGGGCTGATGTGGGTTAAAGAGCCGGGGGGCAGAGGTTTATCATGATGTTGGAGCTCTGTGGCTCGGTGCTCTGGCAGTGTTTGAAATAGTCTCATAACCGTTAGATCAAGATTATCAGGTGTCTCCTTCATTAAACTGAAGTGCACTCTGGAGTCGAACTAATTTAAAAGCTGGAATCTGAAGTCTTGGCGATCAAAAGGGACACAGTAAAATGTGGCTGCGGAGCGGCCTGCTTGAATTAACCAGGGCTGAAAGGTGAAATACACTCATCTGCCTGAATGGAGTCTGATGACTGGTTGGGGGGTGGAGGCTTTGCATTGCAAAGGGAGGGATAGATTTTTCATCCCATTACCTCTATACCTCCCTCCCCCTTCTCCCTGCTTCCTGACCCCCCACTAGACAAGCAACGGCTGGAGCTGACACCCCCCCACCACCACCACACTCCACATAAAATACTCTAATGACTCCTGCCATCTTTATCGTCTCAATGTGATGTATTTCTGGGAAACACTTCCGTTTTTGCATCAAATAAAATATAACATGTTAATCAGTGAGCTTTGGATATTTCAGACAGAGACAGGCTAGCTGTTTTCCCCTGTTTCCAGTCTTTCTGCTAAGCTAAGCTAACAGGCTGCTGGCTGTAGCTGCATATTTAACGGACAGAAATTAAAGTGGCATCTTCTCATTTAACTCTCTGCCAGAAAGCAAGAAAAGGTCTCCCAAAATTACTAAATACAACTATTCTTTTAACAAAGTTTCTGACAATAGAAATTCAAACACACACCTCCTGATATCACTCTGCCAGCTAATCACCCAAATCACATTCCATTTGATAAATGTATGTATATGCCCCCAAGTTCAAGATGGTAGAGTGAAAAGAGAGATTTGTGTATAAAAGCACAAAAAAATTACTTGTTGGACATATTTAACATATAAAAAAAGATAAACCCAACATAAACAGGGACATGATCGGATTTAAACTTGAAAAAGTATTCTTTATTTAACTGTGTCTTTAAAATACACAAAGAATAAACCGTCTCTCTATTATTATCCAGTCTAATTCAGACACTAATATGATTGGTGAGTACTACATTTCCTAGCTTCAGAAGTCAAGTTAGTTAGAAATTAGTAGCCTGGAGGGTAAAACATACCATGAGAGCTGGGACAACGTTAAAGCTCCTCTAACCACCCAAAACCTTCTTGAACAACAGCAGACTGGGGCCACAAAATGAAACGCATCTGAACGGTAGCAGCTCACGTACAACAGAAAAGCTTCTTGCAAAGCTCACTCTCAAAGGAGGAGCATCATAATGTGCAATTATCAATTCCACTGTGTACAAGTATGTTGCAGGTATGTCTGTGTGTTTCAGAGCTGAAAAACTACAGGTTAAATAAATATTCATATGTCTCTGACCTTGTTTTTGCTGCACTGTAACTGGCTGTTTTATCTTCTTTTGCAGAGCGATTAAGCTTAAGCAGTCAAAAAAAAGATCAGCTCTAATGATATACACACACCGAACACCTAATTCCTGCAGTACTTGTGAAGTCAATAATGAAAACTGCTTGTGCAGCTCAGTGTCAGCCTAAGGAATTCAACCCAGAGGAGTCGGAGCAATCCCACATTCCCTCTCCTGACTTCTCCATTCAGGAGGAAAGCTGACTATGTTGGAAAGAGGCCATTCGTACTCATTTGCGGACCCTGCCACAGCATCCCCTGATGACACTTTCCTGCTGTATCTGAAAACCACAAGAAGAGGACATTCCACAGATTCTTCCTCTATAGAGAAGCAGCTTCAGAACCACAGAAAAGGATCTGAACTCTTCCAATCAGAACATTTGCATATCAAAGGAAAACTGCTGTCAGCGCAGTAGTAAAGACACATTAGCATGCAGAGACGTGACTAAGCATGAGGCCGTTACTCAAACACAGCAATAGCCATTTGATAGATATTGGATTCTTAGCATCAAGCAGCACAATAACGACTTTGTCATTTATTAAGAAGCTTGAAAAACGGAGCAGGCAGCAACTCAAAAGCCTTATTCCAGGTTTAAAACAAGTGCTAGAAAAAACACAAGGGCCATTATATCAACTAACCCTGACAGGTTAATGTCTGAACGCTGTCACAAGTAAATTATTTTTGGAAAGATAAACTGGGAAGCAGTCTGTTTGGATCAAAAAAATAAACAGTCCACGTGCATCTAACTGAACAGTATAAATAGTCACGCTCATTCATTCTGTGCCGCCAAACTGTGAAAGTGCAGTCGCACCACTGTAGTAGCTCACGAGGAAACCATCTGTGTTGTTGCCCTGACGCCCTCCTTTCAGTGTTAATATAAATTAGACAATGATCAAACATCTCAAACTCCCGCACGCCACAGTTCATCACCTCTACCAGTCACACCTCTTACCCTCGTGTCTAACAGCCTGATGTTGCCAGTTGCACGGCAGAGTTGAAGCATATGAAACCAGCTCACTGCAAAATCTCTAGTCTGCTTCGATACTAAATGAGCGCACGTTAACGTAAAGGTAACGGCCTGTTAAATAAACATAATCTGTCACGTTCACAGTGTGAGAAGCATGTACTTGTAGTGATTTATGTACTCCAGTGGAGGTCTGGAATTCTTTTTACTACAAGAGAAGAAAATACTAGACCAGCGGTTTTCAACCTCATCAGATGATCTCAAGAACTCCTTCGTCAACACCACCAGTCCTGTTCCATGTGTATTCAATTAAACTGAATTTAAGCCGGATGTTATTTACATAAAAGTGGATTTATATAAACGGTCAATGTTTAGGTCGGTTTGTTCAAGTTTGCATTCGTACGGCACTTGGAGTGGCCAAAGAGGGACGCTTCAATACATTTATCCAGATTTCTTTTTATCTTGTTCACCAGTTATACATAATGTTAGTTAACTATTCCTATCAGGGTGGAAAATTCACTTTTTTAAAATATGAATATCTACCAGCTACTGCCATTCTGATTTCAATCCATTATCTACATAACTACAGCAGCAAGTGGACACAAAGACGGGGGGGGGGGGTGTTAGGAAGGACAATGCAGGACAACAATGAGATATATGCAAGCACCACACGGTCTCACCCCAGCGATGCACCAGCCCTAATCCCAAACACGATTTCCCCTCCTAACACATAGATGATGTCATGCCTCCACCCTCCTCCTCACCCGCACCCTCACCCCACCTCAGCTCCTACGGACCTTTAATGCAACCAAGCGTAGAGGAGCAAGGCCCGCAGGAGGATGTTCTGCTGCCGAGAAACAAGCTGCCAGCAAGAAATCGGATACCCTCCGAGCGCATCTGTGTCACAAACCAAAGAGCTTAAAAGACGCCACTATCATATCACTGTGAGCTTTGAACTCTCGGGTGCCTCTGAAGTCTGTCACATGCGAGACTAGACTTTATCCTTCAAAAACACAGCTGATTGAAAGTTTATATCTGCAGTCAGGTGTTGGCTGACTCACTGCGTGTCGTGTAAAAAACACTTAAAGAGTGAAAGCAGTCTGCAGGACAGGTCAGTGTGTCCCGGAGCATTACAGCCTTACATGCTTCACGGGAATGGGGGAGGTGGAGGGGGGGGGGGTTGCTCTTTAGAACTTTATGTGCCTCCCCTCCCCCCCATCTTCACTCCACAAAAGGGACCTTACCCGTCGTCCCCACCCACAAGGAATTTCTCAGGCATTGCTGGGTTCACCATGACAACTTGGTGCTTAACAAAGCATTTCTCTTAGGCATTCTTCCTTTCACAGGGGAGGGTGGGGGGGCAACAGTCAAAGGAGGGAGAGAGAGAGAGAGAGAGTGGGGGGGTATGGGTGGAGGAGCTTGAAATGATGGGAGGGAACAATGTAGGTTGCAGGGGTGAGAGCTATAGACCCGAGTAGATAGGAGAAAAATGGGGAATGGTGACAGGCAAACAAAAAGAGGGAAAGAGAAAGAGGATCAAGGTGATAGGTGACGTTAAACGGAGAGAAAGAAGAGAAACAGTGGTACAAACATTCCAAGCAAGCCTGCAAGTGTGACTTATGCCATCCAGGGACGGCGAGGGAGGCATGAAGAATGAAAGGAGGCGCACATTACGGACGACTCTGGTTGCGCAAAACATGGGCGAGCATTTTCCAGCTGTGGCTTTGAGTCCTATGAATCAACCACAAGGCAAACAGAAATTCAGCAACTTGTTAAAATATTATATTGCGGCGAGGAGAAAAGCAGTCAGAGTGGTCCAGCTGTTGGAGCCCCCCCCCACACACAGATATACCAGATTTGTGCAGCTTGATGAGCTAGTGTTACCGAAGACAAACCCCTGAGAAAGTCTCCCCAAAAAGACAGCTTAAAGGTTTAATAGATTCTAATGAAATTACGCTGGCTGTGAAAGTCTTGCCTCTGACTTATACAGTATGTCAGGGAGCAGAGAGACTCATCCATTAAAATTCCAGTCTTGTAGCATTATCTTATGCAAGGATGGCGAAGCGTAGGGGAAAAAGGGGTGTGTGACAACATAAACACACTCAAACATCTATCCTGTATTTGATTGGAAAAAACTATCTTAAATAAGTATCTTAATGTCTAAAAAGAGTTATCGAAATGACCAAATAATCTTTGAGACATAAATGCATTGTTCCAGTTAGTCGGGATGAATGCCATCAAGTTTGGCTCAGACAAGTTAGACGTCGAAGTAGTTTAACCTTGAAGCATCTACAGCCACTTCAGACTCACACTTTAAACTTAAACGAGTCTCCCCTCCCGACAGTGACCAGAGAGAAAATATCTGCTGTCCACCATGTAATTTGAGCGTCTGTACAACCTGCAGTGTGATGTGAGCTGAATCAAACTGCCATTATTAGTTGCGGAGGCGTGTTTGCATGCTAAATCTCTGCACCAGCATTTGCAAAGCATCGGGTTGATATTAGATTGGACTCAGAATTTATTAAAACAAGGACAAAGTGTCCTGATGGCATAGTAATAGTAGTATAGTAGCAATAATGTATATATTGTATATTTGCCACACAGGAGGTTTCACTCCTACAGAGTCACTATATAGGGCAAGAAAGTCGATGCATCAACGTAATAGTGAGAAAACTACACAAGACACAACAAATTGGCCTCATATTCAAAGCACCAAGCATAATAACATGTACAAAAATGAGGATTGATGAAGGATTAGCTATACTTTCTATAGGGAAATTACCAGGGTTTTAAGAATAAAAGAAAAGCAGGGTAAAAATATTTGCCATCAAACGCAAACACCTATTTATGCAGGCTCACGCTTGCCTGGGAACAGCAGATCAGCCCCTGAGTATGTCAACACCGGTCTGACAGATCCCAGGATATAGATGCAGCAAATCTAATCCCACAGACGACAAGAAGCCTCTCCCTCTGCAGTGTGACCACAATTCTCTCCATAACACAGACGCGAACAAGTGACGAATATTCATCATCACCACATATGTCAGTATGCTGCTTAACGTGGCTGGAATCCAACAGATCCCTGAATTCTCAACACCAGTTAATTCATGCACCACCCTAATATGAGTTCATCTTTCTCCCATTTAGTATGGAGTCAGACACACACGCTACTGCTGTAAATCGGATTCCTCTAACATAATTAAATGGTTATAATCACTAATTTATGCAAGAGCACACAGCCAATACGCACTAAGGCAGCAGGGTCCGTGGGTTATGTGGCTGTCAGATGGGTTTTTAAATGCCTGCTTATGGTTTTGAATGCTTATAGTGCCAATCTGAATAACAATATGCTCTGTTGAGAAGATTAGTAAAAATTCATGAACTTGCTTCTGCTGCACAGATCATTTCCTCAGAGGTTGTTTTACTGATCACCAAATCATGAAGAGATCGATGAGCATATTGAAGCCACCGGACCACATCTGTAAAAGTCACTGTTGATCCAAGTCCTTTAGCCACCTGCTAGTGTTCTTTTAAGGGGTGGGGAATGGGGAGGGGATAACGGTTTGGATATTATTTCAGTATTTATGACCAATTCCACACATAGTTGTTACGCATATTGGCTCTGATTGTTTTAGACTGTAATTAAAAGTGTCTTTTCTTCTACTTATTGTGTGTGTATTTGTTGAGCTGGGTGGCAAACTGCTGCGTACAATTGCCTTTGCAGGGATAAATAAAAATTAGATTAAATTGAAATGAGTAGAAACATTTGAGTCAATTTTTCTCAGGCTGCTCTGCTTCAAATATGATTAATCTAATCCACACTTAACTCACTAATTATAAAAGAAAACACAGCTATCTCAACTGATTTAACAAGTAAATTGCATATATCATATTTAAGTTAATATCACTAGCAGACATCCATTCTTTTATAATCAGAAATAATGTATCATTAAAAACATACATTAATAATTTTGGTTTAAAATCTTATCACTTATTCCCCCAGTTTTTAAAAGTCTGCGGGTCACTGCATAAATGGTATGAAACACAAATAGTTATATGTTAAAGATGATGATATGGTATTAAATGAATATAGAGATTACCAGAATACATATTGTTTTTATTGATGTAAAGTGATTACAACATTGATCATTTTACATCAGATTTTTTATATTTAAAGCCAAAGCCAATTTTATCTGAAAAATAATTACTGTATGTCTGGGAGTTGGGACAATGCAATGGATTATATTCCTGAGTTCAACTTTAAGGAGATCATCATAATCTGTGGATTATTTAAAAGTTACCTCCCCAAAGCTACTGCACAGGAAACACTTTAAACTTGAAGCAAAGAGAAGCTACATTGGAACCGTTACATCCGTTTCAGTGTAAAGACCAGCGCTCAGAAACTATGTTAATCACAGTCCCACAGCATACAAAAGAGCCCATCAAAAATCGTCCATAAGGAGGGGCCTCTTAAACGGCATCATAAAGAGAAAGATAATGGGAAGACTTGGGGGGTCCATGGAGGGAGAAGCCTTTGAAAATTGGGGTCAGCATCATCTCTTGGAGGAGCTCATCTTCCAACCCCGTCTCCTCCTCCTCCAGCAGTCTAATGACTTCCCTGCTCTGTTACAGTACGACAGTATTTTCCAACATGTTCCCAGTTTACACAACAGCAACTAAACCCTCCCCCCATTCCCTCCCTGTCCTCCTGCCTCCCTCCAGCTCCCTCTCCCTCTGTCTCCTGCAGGGGTGGTGACACATAAACCCCAGCAGGTGCAGGACGCGCTGGGGGGACACAGCCTTTAATTGGTCCTT
Organism: Gadopsis marmoratus; assembly: GCA_036023855.1. Lineage (NCBI taxonomy): Eukaryota > Metazoa > Chordata > Actinopteri > Centrarchiformes > Percichthyidae > Gadopsis > Gadopsis marmoratus. The sequence continues at coordinate 39,818 of JAVQJF010077895.1, read as the reverse complement.
AGTGGAGTCACAGCTGTTGCCCCCAACCACAGCCTGGTATGAGCTCTAGTGCCTGCCCCTGAATCGACAGCTCACTATTGTTCTCCAGAGAGGCAAAGCTCAGATCCAATCCATTATAACAACTACCCACTCTAACCATACAGTATGTACTTTTCAGTGTCAGCCTCTCAAATAAATACGAAAGCACTTAATGCTGTCAGTGGATCAACACTTCCACTGTCTCATTCGGTCAAATCAAAGAAATCCCAAGGTTCCGCCCAACATTAATCCTCACTGTTCTTATTTAGCCTTGTGTAGCCTTGATGTCCAATCTCTTAATAACGTTCCCTGGTTCTGTTTCTGTCTCTCTTAGGTTGCACCAAGATCAAAGAGAAGGGATATTTACAGCGGATCACACTGCGTCAAACACACTCCAACCATGGGTAACAACAACAACACACTCCCCCACTCTCTGTGGGTGCAATTCAAGTTCAGTCACATTTTTGGAGTAAATAAAACTCTGCGATTTGTGCAGGCATGTAAAATGAAAAAGGTGCAGGGACAAGACATGCAGGCTAGGAAAATGCAACACCAGCAGTAAGCATGAACAGCGAGCAAAGAAGTACCAGGCTTGTTTTGGATCTACATCGCATCCTGCTTTCCTAAACACACTATCAAACCAGCATCCACAGCCTGACACACTCTTGAGCTGACAACACTGGCAGCTACTACGCCTCAGCCTTTCTGTCAATTTAGAAGAACAAGTGACTCCAACAATACAACACTTAAAAAACATTGACTCTTAATTCGGACTCTAAACAAGCTATAGAAATAGACCATAATTGAGTTAGGTCTTTCATTGTGTGTGGAGGGGGGGATATGATGGGCAATTATGGGGCATAATCAGTTTGCCCACTGGAGTGCCAAACAAAACAATTTACCTCACAGAATTTAAATACTTAAATACACTTGGTACACAGTGACTTTTTGTGGGGATGGAGTGGCTTAACCTGCAGTGAATATTAATCCTCCTTCATGAATATTTCTATTAAAGGGAAATCACCCTGGAGCAGTGAAACCAAGAAAGGCGTACTAAAGTCATCGTCACTTCCATTATCCGGTGAAGTGAAGCGAAAATGTAAATTAAGAGACGGTACATGTTACGGGAAGTGGAGTAGGAATACACCTTAGTGAGGCTGTTCTCTCACTGCACCCTCTTTCACTCACTGGGTGGAGTCTCTAATTACAGAGTTATCTAACAGTCTCACCTGACACTGAGATCCTCAGGGAGGCCTCCAGGGGTCGGTTGTTATCCAGGGCCCGGCTCAGCTGGATCTCTCCCGTGCTTTGGTTCAGGAGGACTAGGTTCAGCTCGTTTCCCACCTCGAAGCTGTAGTGGAGCTGATCCGAGATGTCGGGGTCATGTGCAGGGATGCGTCCGATCACTCCAGTGGGGAAGCTGCTTGATTTGTCGGTCACGTAGTTGTTGAAGATGATCTGGAAGTTTTTGAGCACAGGCACGTTGTCGTTCTTGTCGACGACTTTGACGTGGACCGTGGCGCGGCTCACCAGAGGGGCGGAGGTGGCCTGGACCACAATAACATACTCAGACCGTGTCTCATAGTCCAGGTCTATTAATGCAGTCAATTCTCCAGAGAAGATGTCCAGCTGGAACACCTCTGGGATGTTTCCCTCCACTATCTGGTACATAATCTGTGCATTACTGCCTTCATCTGGATCTGTGGCTGATATATGTGCAACCACAATGCCTATGGGGCTGTTTTCCTCCACCATAATGTCAAACTCATCTTTCTCAAACACAGGGGGGTTGTCGTTCACATCTAGGATTGTTACGTGGATGTTTACTGGTGTTTTCAGAGCAGGAACACCTTTATCTACAGCGAAAGCCTGCAAGCTGTAAACGGGCACATTTTCTCTGTCTAATCTGCGAAGTGTGCGAACAATGCCAGAGGTGGATTCAATTATAAAATCTCCATCGCCATCCTCCCCGCCATGGAAGGTGTAGAAGACACGGCCGTTGAGCCCAGAGTCTCTATCAGTGGCAGAAACCTGGACCACGCTGGTGAAAACTGGCACATCCTCCATAACAGAGCCCACGTAGTGGTCTCTGAGGAAGCGGGGGGAGTTGTCGTTGACGTCATTCACCAGTATCTCCAGGTAGGTGGTATCAGACTTCTGTGGGATGCCATTATCCCGAGCAGTGATGGCCAGCGTATAGGAAACCTGGTCCTCATAGTCCAGCTCCATCTGTGTGGTGACAGCTCCTGTGTCTGTGTCAATGTCAAACTGAGGGATGCTGTCGTCCATAAAGTAGGTGATGCGTGCGTTCTCTCCCGTATCTTCATCTGTGGCACTTATCACCACAACGGTGGTGCCCACGGGTCTGTCCTCATTAATGTTGACGGTGTAATGTGAGCTCTGAAACACAGGCCGGTGCGTGTTGGCGTCAGTGACGTTAACAAACACTTTGGCTGTGTCAAGGCGTGTACCATCACTTGCAGTGACAGTGAGGACGTATTGGCGTTCCAGTTTGTAGTCTAAGGGCAGCGCCAGTGTAATGAGCCCCCCTCCACTCTGACTCGTGATGGAGAATCTGTTGCGGGTGTTTCCGCTGGATATCTGATAGGTCACCACACTGTTGATGTCCTGGTCCACAGCGGACACTGTCACCACGCTGGTCCCCACGGCTGCGTCCTCATTCAGTCGCATGTAATACGCCTTCTGAGTGAACTCCGGGTTGTTGTCGTTGACGTCTAGAATGGTCATGCTAATGCTGGCTGAGGAGGACATGACAGGGTAGCCGTGATCGCGGGCCTCCACTCCAAAGTTGTAAAAATCTACACTCTCCCTGTCCAGCTCGGCTGCCACTACAATCCAGCCTGTGCTGTTGTTGATGGTGAAAGGGAAGTTTGGTGTGGTTTCAGTGAGGAGATACTCAAGCCTGGAGTTGTCACCAGAGTCTGCATCCACTGCTTGGATGTGGATGATGGAGTATCCCAGCGGCACGTTCTCTAACACAGTGGCCTGGAATGGGGTGCTGACAAAAATCGGGGCATTGTCATTAACATCCAGCACTTGCACCGTAACCAGGCCACTGATGTTGGATAGCGGCGGGCGTCCTCCATCCTGAGCTCTGATTCTTAGAGTGTATTCTTTGTTCGCCTCGTAATCCATGTGGCTCACCAGGTCCATTTTACCTGTCTGAGCATCAATATAAAACTGTCCCCTGGTGTTTCCACTCATGATGCTGAAGTGAACGACAGCGTTGCTCCCTCTGTCCTGATCTGTGGCAGTGACCTGCAGGATCTCTGTGTTAGGGGCCATGTCCTCCGGCACCTGGACCACATAGCGTTTCTCACTGAACTGGGGAGCGTTATCATTGTCGTCTTCGACCACAATGTGAACGGTAGCTGTGGCGCTACGGGGCCCAGGGTCACGACCTTGGTCATTTGCCTCCACTAACAGCATATAGGCTTCCACCTCCTCTCTGTCTACCAGACCTTTGGTGCGGATTACACCAGATCTCGAATCAATCTCAAACACGTCATTGGACCCATTACTGTTGATGATACGGTACAGGATGTTACCATTAACGGGTGCGTCCCCATCCGTGGCCCTCACAGTTAACACCTCATAGCTTATTTCTAGATTCTCCCTGATGCTTTCCTTATAGTCCTGCTGCTCAAACACGGGGTCATGATCATTAGTGTCACTGACTGTGATAGTGAGGGTGGCCATGGCCGTACGACGAGGTGTGCCGTGGTCAACTGCAGTCACACGGAACACGTGAGTGTCTTTTGTCTCCCGGTCCAGGACCTCTACTGTGGACACGCCACCGTTGGCCGGGTCCACAGCAAAGAGATTGTTGGAGCGGCTATCAAAGAGAGCCTCTATAAAATACTCCAGCCTGCCTGCCTCCCCCTCATCCACATCCACTGCTTTCAAAACAACAACAGAGGTCCCAGATGGCTTATTCTCTGCCACAGCGACTTGGTACATTGGAGGCTGAAACTGGGGGCTGCTGTTGGTGCTTCTCCTCCTCCTGCTTACAATCCCTGAATCAGACTGAGCTGCCTTTTCTAACAGCTTCCCTAGGTGGCCCTGCTTAAAGGGGCCCTGCCCCACGCGCCAGTGGATGGAGATGGGGTTGACTTTAGCACTCAGTCCATTTCCTGTGAGTACATCACAGAGCAGGTCCAGCTCCAGGAGCGTGTCCGGCCTCCAGCACAGCGTCTCGGACACAAACAGGCCCCCCTCAGAGAAGTAAAAGTCATGGCTGTTTGCAGCTTTGCAGCTGACCGGGGCCCCTGGCAGCAGACCCCCCACTGAAAATAAAGCAGAGCCTGCTTGGTGGCACTCTGAGTGGCGGCGGCGGCGGCTGTGGGTGCTAAACAAACTGATGACCTCCATGTCCCACTGAGGTTTTCTTTTACGCTTGTTTGAACAGTTCCTGCCGTGAACATGCACGTCGTGCCGGGTGGTGAGGAGGTGCCTGTAGCCGGAGTCGGTGCAGTCAGCCACAGTGTACACGGTGAAGGGGTTGGAGCGCAGCGAGCGGCACTTTATAGAGTCCGAAACAAGCACAGTGCCCGCCGCCGCGTCAGCCTCCAGAAACCGCTGCGTGAATTTGGGTGCGAGCACCTGATCCAGAGTACACCGCGCGCCCCGGTCCACGCCGGCCACCACTGTCCTCGTCCCCGCATCCTCGCTGATGTGAACGGTGTAACCATGCGCCGGCGGAACCAGCTCACACCAGCAGAAAATCAACAACAAATCCCATGTAACGAAGTGCATCGCTCCTCGGTGTGTGATCAGCCGGGTCTCCGGGTGGGAAATTCTGCAGCTCCGTATTCCTTCAAACTTTCCGCCTGCGAGTTTCCCTTTGTTGCAGAGGAGCCATGCTGTCAGCGGGCGCGCTTCTCTCCGGTCGCCGGTAAACCCGCAGTAACCTTGGGCCGGAGCGGCTCACACGCACACACGCACACACACACACACACACGCACGCACACGCACGCACGCACGCCGGCAGCGGCAGCAGCAGCACCTCCGCTCCGTCCGCGCAACTCCGACTTGAACGGTAAAAATGGCTCCTGCTCCCCCTGCGCCTTCAGGCTCCTCATTATCATAAACCTGTGTGTGTGAGGGAGGGGGGGCAGCTCTGTTAGGGGTCTGAGGACTTGACAAAAACCCTGCCACTGGAGAAAAATGGTAACTTCCCTACAAGCATAATGTATTATCTGAAAGCAACAGCTTTCATTAGATTTGCTAGTTTCATTGACGACATTTCTGAACGCTGCTCATCTTAATGTTTGCACCTACACAACTACCAATGATCTTTATAATGCTCCAGCTATACAGGCAGAGGTATCTTTACAGTAGTCTGGTTTTTCTTAAAGTTTTTGTTGGTCTAACAGTAAAACACTTCCAAAATCTTGGAGATTGTGCAGCACATAACCACCCGAAACCGCGATTATTTCATCAATGACAAACCTCTCCTCCAGAAAGGGTTTGCTTATTAACTGACAGACATTCCTCAAACTTTAGTTTTTGAGTGTTTTAACCCACAGAGGGTGTTGAAGAGGGTGACAATTTAAACTTAGTCTAAAATCAAACCAGTTCACCAGTTAATTCATAGTTTTGTCCATTTAATCCAGAGCCTGTTTCAAAACTGGAGCAGTAAATAAATAAAAGTAGAATGTCAATAGAAATGTACACTGATGGATCACAAGAGGCATTTTATCCTAGGCAAGTTAGGGCCCTACCCCTCAGTTTGGATGTTGAGAAGTCAGGATCTCTTAACTTATGAGAGAGGATGCAAATTAAAACTGTTAACATCAGGTCAACACAGCTAGAGTACGATCCTATGGAGTAAAACAGGTCAATGTATTTAGGCTGAGTACAGCCCAGTGAAATAGTTGACTACAACTTGGAGCTCAGCTGATGTGCTGAACGTCACTGACACCTAGTGGACAAACTGCAGGCACACAGTTTGAGAAGAGGTTTCCAACAGAACAGTCATTATTCATGCTGCTCAGTGCCTCACTACTGTATTTCCATGATGACATTTGCATCTCTAGAAATGCAAATGCATGGTGTTGCATGAATGAATGGGGCTCTTCTTCAACCCTTGTTAAAAATAAATATATAGGCCTACTTTAACTAGAGTAAAATTCTGAAAGCATAACTTATTTGAGCAGTATTTATTCATAGTGGTATTGCTACTGTTACTTCAGCAGACCATCGAAGAAGAGTACTTCTTCCACCTCTGATAAATTGAGCTATCCGGTTTATCAGCTCTGTCCATTTGATCCATCTGAAGATTATTTCAACCACTGTCCGTCCCTCTTTGTCGTTTCAGTTTGACATTTTTGGTCATGATTTTTTTAAGGCACTGCCCTTTAAATATTATATAATTTAGCATTTTCTTGACCAAAGCACTTGAAATTAGTAGCTTTTTTGGATCTCTGTTTCTCATGTTTCTGACAAAACCTCCACTCAAATTGGTTATTGGCCGAAGTTGATAAGTGCTGCTAATTTAATCAAAAGAATAACATCTTTTAAGCTCTCATAATCAAATATCATCTTAACTCTGAAAGAAAACAAACTGTCTGTTAAATGATGTCAATACATACTTAAAGTGCCAAAAATAAAAGTACCGATCATGCCAAATGGCCACTTTCCATATAATTGATATTATGGGATTTAATTATTGATGCATTAATGTGTTCATCACTTTAATGTTGAAGCTGTTAAAAGTGGAGCTGATTTGAATTACTCTAAACTGCTGGGTAGCTTGTGAATTTACCCCCAGAGATCAATAAAGCCTCATCTTATTTATACATCGTAATTTATTCATTGATCATATTTTGTATCATCCATTTGAATCTGCAAAGTAACTAAAGTTAAAAAAGTTAAAAGTTAAATAAATGGTGGAGTGAAAGTGCAATATTTCCCCTGAATTAAAATATGAAGTAGCAGGAAATACTGTACTCATGAGTTTAGCAAACATTAGCATGCTAACATGCTAAACTAAGACCATTATTCCTGCACAACATTAGCAATGTTGTGTGCATGTTGCCATGTTAGTATTAGCATTTACCTGCAACATTACAGCCTCAGAGCTGCCAACATGGCAGAAGATTCTTACATCTTGTTTAAACTCTTAAATCAGCCTCAAATATCCGGTATCGATCAGGATATAATGATGCTAACTGGCATGCGACCTAATATGACCGTCCTTTAGGTAACACTTCTTCCCCTGCAGTATTTAGCATTCATAAGCAATAAAAACATTCAACAAGTGTACACACTATAATGTAGTACTCATAAGCAGATATACAGACACTTCAGGTGTGTATTGTGTCCAGTAGACTATTTGCCAACAATTACAACTTCTCAAAGAAAAAGGAATTTTATGTTGTCTTTCATTATCCGTTTACCCCAGCCTCTACTTATGGGTGACTAGAGTTATAGTTGTCGGCAAATACACGAATAAACACTTACATCTGTGTACAACTACATAATAGTGTGTTATAAACTATTTATTAAATGTTTACACAGCTTATAATTGCTTAACAGAGGCACTTAGAGTACCTGGGTAGCAGCACTTTGCAATGGAAATGTAGTTACTTCAAATTAAAGTGTTTCTGTGATTTTGTCCATTACATGCACAGCAACAAGCAATGAAGAATAACAAAAAAAAGTAGCTTTTTACTGTTTTTATTGTTGCTGGAGGCTCTAATACAATATGAATCATAAGCTTTACAAAATAAAAACAAAAATACAACAAAAGATTCCCCTCCAAAATGGAAACGGTCAAAGGTTTCCACTGAGACACAAAGACAAAACTGTGACCCCCAACAAAGACATAGTAGGTGAGGACAGAGAAAAGCTGAATTAGCAGAACAGAGGGGAGGCAAACTGTCATGTTATGCACAGTGTAGGGGGCTGGGTTGACGACGTGGGTGTAATCACCCGGTGATTATAACAGTCCATCCCCATGTTTGATGAGTGTACATTTCCACTCACTGCAGCCCCCATGCAGGCTCGCATGCATGTGGACAGAGTGGAATAAAGAGTAAAAACCTTCTAACACAAACCAAATGCCGCCCTCGTGTTCACACCGTTCACATTGCCCCAAAATAATGACAGTTATACACGGACAGTAATCATTTTATACAAATATACCAGGGGGGTGTCGTAGACAAAAATAGGTGCAAGAAATAAATTTGATGTCCATAATAATGACAGCCCTGCCGAGCCTACACCACAGTCTGTGTCAGTTTCCTCGTCAGAGGTAGAGCGGGGCCAAAAATCGCTCATTTTAAACTGACCGAGGACACATCAGCTGTGAGAACATCAGGGATTATTACTACAATGACTCTCACACTGTAAGATTATCATTAACCGTGGTAATACTATCATTATATTCATAGCATGGGAGAGAAGAGAGACAGAAGAGAGGGGTGAAAAGGGAGTGAATGGCTTCATGGCAGATGAGATGCATGAAAACGAAACCCGACAGAAAACGAAACAAAAAAACAAAACAAATAAAAAGCTAAGCATTTTCTCCTTTTTTGATTTTCCACAAATAAAACAAGAGTGGAGCACTGAAACAGGCGTGGAGGGAGAGTCATGAAGAAACAGAGAAAAGATGGCAGAGATGAGGCGGACAGAGTGAGAGAGACAGAAGAAAAACAACAGTAGCATCTCTAGCTGTTATGCTTGCGTTTGAGTGCATCCATCAGGTCGACCCTCAGAGCCTCCTGCTTTGACTTGTCAGCCAGAGTCTGAACACTCCTGTGAGGGGGAGACACAAAGAGAAGGGGAGTCAATCAGTGTGTGCAAGATCAAACGTGAAAACAGCAAGCGAGACGGGAAACGGTTCTCCAGCGAGACAGGAAGTTCAAGAGAAAAACTGAAGAACTGAATCTCTTTAGAAGTATTAGTTATGCAGACGCACTGCAATTCTCCATCTCTGTGAAATCACACACCAAATGTAAGACACTGCACACATGGAACATTAATGTCAGGCAAATTAAACAGTTATCTGTTGTCATGCAGTTCATCAATCGTGTGTTTTACCTGCCTACAGTGTCTTATAGCAGTGTTCCCCATCCTATATTTTGCACTTTCTAACTATGAACTTATTACTAAGAATATAAGATTAAGATATCTTCACTCTATTTGTTTTAACTTTGATGTTTAAAATCGTACTAATATAATCCTGTTAAAGAGACCAATCGGACTTTTCTGTCATTTCTACCCCAACGCTTTGCTTTCAAACGCACACATTTCTACAAATGTGTTTTCCTTTGAGAGAGACAAAGTGCTAAGCCCAGAATAAACACACCATTTCAGAAAACCTTATTAGGGCAACAAACTGCAAAACATCAGGGGTGGTGACCGCTTTGAAAAACTCTGACATGGCTAGTGTGTCGCTCCCTTACAGCAACCGTCTGTTAGACTCGAAAGGTAAACAAGACCTGCACGACATGCCTACACAGCTGCTCAATCTCTAACACTCTGAGGAGCATGCAAATATGTTCACGTAGCATACAGTCCCACACACACAGCCATCTGAGAGGCTGAACCCTCACAAGCACTTAAACGTTGACATCAGGTTTTGCTGATTTGTGTAATTTTTTACTTCACTTCCAGCTGTTGTAGACAACAGCTGGATCTATGTCTCAGCAAATAACTGTCCATCATAAAGTGCTGCAAAATGTGATCATTAGCCGAATCTTAATTACGTGAACATCATCAACACATGAGGAAAAATAGGAGACTTGACCTACAGAGATGAGGTAGACAAATTTGTCAGATGGTGCTATGTTAGTTACCTGAATCTTATTGACTTGTGATAAAGAAGGAGCATCATCACTTCTCAAACAAATAAATATACCACAGGTTAAAATTGATTTCCTTTATTTTTCAACTGCAAAATGTCCTGTTCAATACACATTTGATAGTAACTGAATCTACAGGATACTTATATTTAAAATTTGTATTAGACTCAATCAGTATCAGACTATATTGTTTATTATATTAAACATGTTTTAAAGAAAGGGTCCCCGCTCTAGTGGATTAAAAAAAGAGTTACATGTAATATAATGGAGATGTATGCGGCAGGTCATTCCTAAACTCTTCTGGACTATGAAAGTATAATGTAGTTTTAATACTTCAATCAAACAGGCTAAATTAAAATAATAAAATGTTGTATCCAGATTCACGGTAACTATTTTATAAGAAGGTGTCTCGTTATTTGAACTTTGCCCGTTTCCTTGCTTTAAGTACCGTGTCAGAGGGAGCACCATGGACAGAGCAGCGAGGAATGAGCAACATTTTCCCGTCTTTATTTTCTATTTACTACACATGCAAACACACACACTTTTCCATTGCAGGTTAAAGGTTGTACCTCTGACCCTAGTCAATGAAGATCTGACGCTGGGTGAGCACCTGCGACAGCTCCTTCTGGAGCTGCCGGTACTTTTGGTTGTCAGGCAAAGACTCAATAGATCTGTAGCACAGAGGAGGCAGCAGGGGAGAAGAGGTGACAGAGGGATTGACAGGAGGGAGAAGATAGTGAGAAGAATGGCAACGGAAATGTGGAATGAAAGGCAACAAACCCATAAGATCGGTAAGTTGAAGAGAGGGATCGGGGAAGGAGGAGGTGAAATGAATACAGAGAAAAAAAAATGCAACTGAAAAAAGTGGCAGCAGAGGTAAGTTTAAATAAAGTATCAGAATTTGACAAAAGAGGTAAGAAAATAGACTGGTACAGTTAGAAAAATAGAGTTTCTGCAGACTCTGCTGACTGGAAGTGCTGTAAAAAGGAGAGAGCGTGGATCAAGTACTCCAAACAACTCATGTAGTTTTACCTTAAGCCATTGACGATGTCCTTGGTCTTGCCAAAGTAGATTTCATTCAGTGTGGAGCGAATCTTGTTCTCCATATCCTGCAACAAGAATCAAGACCATTTTAGTGCCATTCCTGCCTCTATTTTCCATTTGTCAATACTACATTCTTAGACAATTGCTTTAAAGGACTATATTTTGTAGAGTGCTGAATATGATGCAGTGACAAGCTAAAAACTTAACAAATTTAAGCCATTTTAATAGACGGCTACACATCTTTTCCCCCGCTGTTATCAGCTTCTAATGGCGACATTGCTAGAGAGCACAACACAAAGATTAGTCCATATGTAATGGAACTTTTAAAGCCCTATGAAATATGAATCCTGTGTAGGAGACCTGTTCTTGAGAAACAATACATTACAGTAATTTTACTGCCGATGAGAAGGATCGCTGCTTTAGGTAGGCAGTTACAGTAACCATCATACTGACTTCAACAAGGCGGCCGATGTTGGCGATGTGGGGTGAGGACTCTCCAACTGTCTCATCTTTTTCCATCTGTGAAAAGATGAAACAAATTGAGTCCATGGATATAGGGTAGAACGGCTGGACAGGCACGACGTTTTCTGGTTAGTTCAACACCGTACCTGTCTTGTAAGGCTGCCGCCCAGGTTCATGGTACCGGAGCCGGTCTTGGTTGTCTGGAGCCACAGCATGACAGTGGAGGTGAGTTTGTAGTGAGCAGTACGGCCACTGGACTTCTCCTGCTCGCACAACAGACACAACAAGCATTGAGACAAGACTGGAATGTTGTATATTTATGATGGTTGACGTTAAGATTTCTGCTCTGAACTTTGCAAAACATGTATGATGCGCACAGGGCGCAGTAAAAATGTATAAGACAAACATTTGGAAACACTGCCTTCATAACAAGAAATCAAACATTCGAAACTTTATGGCTCTCAGGTCCTATGTTATTGTTCTATATGAGAGCAAATTGTTAAATAAGTCAAATAAATACTGTTTACAATTGTTTCCTTTGGTGTTTGTGATGACATGTCTTTGACTCCAATGATTGTCCATTTATAATTTAAAACTTTTTATTAAATGATAAAACATCATTGTTCTCTGATGCCAATATGTAAAAAGCTAAGCCTTAAAAAAAGACTGGGCAGGAGCAAGTTCAAATGTCAACCCGTTTCATTTCAGCTAATTCTCACCTGCACCTCCACCACATGGATAGAGTCCCAGCACCCTTTGATCTTCTTGGATCCATCCCCGGCCTTCTTGATGAGAATAACTCCAGCGAAGCCATGATCCAAGTCCCAGAGGTACACGGAGGACACGCCCCCCTCAAAGTACCTAAACAACATAAATATCAGAGGTCACAAGAGGGCGACACCGACCTTTTATTAAATTAAACTCCACATGAGATTGCTTGGCTGGTACTCACAAGTCTCTGTACTGGTCAAAGGCATTATTGGCTTCCACCTCGAGTTTCCTCAGGCGAGCTGAAGGCATTGCACCGTCTTCAATGGGAGGTTCATACTTGTTACTCCACGGGGATCTGATGAGTTTAAGAGGATGGTAGAATTCAGTGTTTATATGTATCTAAATGTTCTCTAGACTTTGTCCCCGACATTTGCACTTTTCAGACATGGAATAACATTGCTGGCTTCATCAGACTGTTGAAGTGATTGCGTTTGTCATGCAGAGATGGGTTTCTTTTACGTTCTTGCTCCTTATGGTTTCATTCAGACATGACCAGACATTTACAGAAAATGCTGCAATGTCCGAGCAATATTTGGCACCTGGTGCACGAGAGGACACGATGGGATCACTGGAGAAAAAGGGGTTGACGGAAGAAGAATGTTCTTTTGTTCTTTTGTTCTCTCATGAGCTAAATCACACATGTACTTTCAAATATTTTTGCTGTTGAATCCTTAGTTACTGAGCATAACTCAGTAATATAATTAGTCCTCATTCACAGTGTTTTGTGTTTTATTAAAATTATGTTATTTTCTTTGTTCTGAAGAGATGATGATTGAGTGATAAATTTTTTACAGTGATATTAGAAGGCAGAACAACACATTTTGTTTGTGCATGTTTATCTTTGTTCTAGAAATGTTCTAGGTCCTAAGATTGCGTTTCACACACTGGCCAGATAATCTGATTTAATTCACTATCCATTAAAGACCAGCTAAAACATTAGGCCACAGACAGTGACTGAAACTATTTTCCAAAGACGAATGAACTGATCATAACGTAGTTACTGTTCATTGTCCATGAGTGAAATGCAGGTCTAAACTGGACCTGTAGGAGTCGCCGTCTCGGTTGTAATCACAGAGCAGATAGTCTTTCCCCACCACCTTGTCCCGGGCAATCTTCAGGGGCTGGTCCACAGAGGAGAGGAGGTCCTCACACAGACTGGGCACCTGGACACAAATATGATGAGAAAAAGCTCAATACATGAATGCAACATTTTCTATGGCTGAGCATATAAAAGTATCTGTGCTGTGAACGTTTGTAACACATCTCAGTTCCTCAGACAGCTGATTTAAAATGTTCTGTTTATCTTGAGAATAAGAGACATGAGATCAAGCTACATTTGTCAATTCAGGCTTCCTGTAACAGATGCCAACTTGGACTGTGGAGGAACAGGCTAGACAGCAAAATCAAAAGCAGTCTGGTATTTGATAGTCTCACTTGAACAGAAAAATGAACTTTAGGTTCTTGTTTCTCACATTTCAGCTTCACTCAATAAGCAGAGGTTACTGAGTGGAGCTGGAATAAAATATAAATGGGAAACATAATATCTAGAGGTACAAATTACTTCTCACAGACTGACATGGACCCTCCTCCCTCTATGTCCTCCTACATCAGAGCATAGACACAAAGGAGGCCCTGTTTTCCTGAAAAAGCCCCCACACCCCTGAACACACACACACCTGGCAGCCCAAACTGGGTGAGACAAGGGAAGGGAGAGGGGGACAAAACCAAGTGGGAAGAGTGTGGTAGGGGAGAAATGGAGAGCAGAGAGGAGGAGTCGAGAGATGTCGGACAACCAGGAAAGAAAGGTGATTTCAGCTGAATCAGAATTGCCAGGAAGAGTTTGAGCAGAGATGGTGGAGCCAAAAAGTGCCTGGAGGTGATTGACATCTGCGATAATCATCACTAACAACCGGACACAGTAAAATGGGTGAGGAGAGAGCCGATTCCCATGGGGGGGAGAGAGGTTAAAGGTGAGGGAAGAGGAAGGTGAGCAGGTGGGGGGTCTGGCCGGAAAGGAACGCATATATCCACAAAACAAGGTGCCATGGAAACACTGATAAAAGTGTGATTTGATTTGTGTCTGATTTAGCTTAATTTGTCAGACTCCACTGGCACTGCTCCATGAAAAGCCACTGAACAGTTCTGATCACTTCAAAATGAGTCTTTTGTAACAGAAAATTGTAGGAAGAAAAATTATTCATTTACAGGAAGAAATGTTAGATGTTTCCTGAGAATTCAGAAAAAAAAAGTGACATAAGACTCTTTTTACAAAACAAAAAACAAAATAAAATCACTGTGCAATATTAAATGCTGAATATAGCTTCAGTTACTCAGATGACTGTCACACTTACATTGCATATTATGGAACAACAAACATTAAAACACCAACAAAACCACAAAAAGGCCACACAGATCTACTGAAGAACACAACTCACTGTATTTGTACACAATTGTTTACTGGGTGACTTAAAAGAAATGCATTCACTAAATCTCAGTACGATTGTTATTAAGGCGAAATTAGGTTTTATGACATTTGTATTTTTCTTGCATTCAGCAAGAGGTTCCCCAAAATCTGATCAAACCTGAATGACTTGAAATAATATATAAAGTGTATGTCAGCATCGTCGGTTATGTCTGTACTGTCATTGCTATGTTTTTGAGTTTTTTCCCCCCATTGCCGGTACATTTTGAGACTCAGGCAATATATTAAAACTATGGAACACAAGAGCTTTATTATTATAAAATAATAATGATTATTATTATATTGAAGGTCCTCCACTCAAGAAAGTGCTACCTGTTTTAAGCATTTTAGCAACATATTGTGTATCGTTTGTTAAAATTACATGAAAATAGATATTTCTCTGTGCTCACCTTAAACCTCAGTTTAAGACGTGTATGTACGAGCATGATTTTATGACATCACAAATAGTTTGGGAGCCAATCGTTATGCAGTTTAGTGTGGTGTGGAGACCTGAAGCCTCAAGAGCACATTGGGAATGAACTTTCAGTGAAGTACGATACATCTTGCATCTAATATTTCAACTTTTGAAATTAACAATATTGCATCATCATAGATTCTGGATTTCTCCAGAATATATCTTTTTATATTTCTTTGGGCATAGGCTACACCCTGTGTGTGTTTAACTCACCAGGTCAATGAGGTCACTGAGGTTCTTCTCGATCTGCTGAGGAGGCAGACGCCTCATCAGGTCCAGAGCACAGTCCAGCTGCTGGTCATTCTGAAACACACGCATGACCAGCAGAGACAACATTAATTACGCTGATCTATCAGATTTTAGTTAAACACATCAGTTCAAAGCTTCACAACACAGCAGCGTTGTTCCAGTCCAATTGGTTTATGTCACATATAGTATGTTACTGTATATACTGGTATGTTGCTCAAAGTGTGTTGTGTTACAATTTGTAAAATTTAAGTTTGTCTCAAAAATGAACAAAAAGACAAAGAAAGGTCACGATTCAATGTTGTTAAAGAAGAATTCATTTATTTTAGCTCCAAAGACACAAATCGTTAAGTTAAAATGAACTCAGTGATGACAGTGCCATGTCAAACAACTATAAACACTGTTCTGGCAACATTTTTGTACCAAATAATGAGCAATTTGTGGGGCAACATGACTCAAAATTACAATCTTGAAATAAAGACAATGACAAAGAGATAACCACACAACAATAAAACAAATGTATAGAAACTGTTAACTCTTAAACGCAGATGACAAAAACTTTGTACATACATTGAGTTGTAATACTCAGATTTTGTCACAAGTATACAGAGCTGGTCGAAAAAAAGTACCTCATATCACCTGATGTCAAATATTGATTATTATTTAATTGATAATACTTGGCTCAACTTTTGTACAGGTACAAAAATATATTTTAATTGAAAGCAAAGTTTCAATACTTTTACTTTGCGCTGTGTTTCTCACTACAGCTGAAGTAGAGAGGCCACTGCTCTCAACCAGTGTGTCAACACTAGCCTTTTTAAAAAGATTTTACTACAAATCCTGTAGCCAGCTGAAAAAATGCCCATATGAACTCCAGTGAAACTCTGGCGCCTGACGTTGCAAGCAGAGCACATACATGAAACTTTAGAATCTTATCCATTTGGTTAAATATAGTTACCTTCATTTTCAGATCAAATCAGACCTTCGTAACAGGCTACACGGAGAGCCAGGTGCTCTCCTTGCAGCCTGTTACCGAGCCGAGTCCAGAGGAATTTAGTTACACAAGGGCATTGGAAGTCTTTTTCTCAAGGTGTAGGAAAATTACACATACATATGTAGGGTGCAATGTTTATCACTGGTGATGTAACTCCATCTCAATAAACAATAATAAGTAACCACTTTTGCTCAAATTTGTGCTCTAGTGTATTTTTTTTTTTAACCGTGCTAAATAGATGCAGCTTAATTTTGCTCTCAAAGTGCACCAGATGTATTTCACTTTCTAATCTATTTAGAGAGAGAAAATAGACCACCCTCCTCCACTGCATTACATAACCTCTGACCTGGCAGATCTAAACATAAACCCACGAGTCCCTGGTGCTGGACAAGGCAAACTTCTTCACATAAGAGGTGCATATATTGGGACTATTGGACAAGGAACTGTAGCTTACATTCTCCTCAGATGCTGAACAAGCCACAATGTGGCCGTCATGTGATTTACTACATGGGTCAGACTGTTAAACTCTATTTTTATCTTAATTTACGACATATTTAGTCTGAAAAAAAATTAAATAAATCACACTGATGAGCAGGGGCCATGTGCTGAATAGATCTAAGAAGCGGTGGATTTTCATTATCAAATTGAGTTTTCTTTGTGGTTTTATAGCTGTGTTATGTCCCAAAGTTCCATTATGGGAGATAATTAAGTTGTATTTCAAACAGAGAACGACCAAGAAACAAACCAAGAATATGTTTAAAAGCCCAGAGATGATGAATTAAAAAAAAGGGATGAAGAACAACTGAACACAACATAAAAATAAAATTATTGGTGAGCTGAAACACTACCAGAGTATGTATTGGATATTTATCCAAGCAGAGCAAACTCAAATATGTTAATTTTAATGGGGATACGGACACAGTCACTGACTGACACAAACTGCCAGCCTTTAGAAAAGACTTGCAGTTCTTTCTCTGAATGACAAGACAGTAAGCCAGTAAAGCTTCGTCTAGATCGAAATGAGCCCTGCGTGAGAAAACACATTGCATTCATTTAAGTGGGACCACTATGTTGACACAGCGGGAGGGGGGGGCAAACACAGGGGCCCAAAAAAATATAAATAAATAAATATAAAATGAAGCACTAGCCAGAAAAACAGTAGCAACTTTTGCCAGACTGCAATTACATACATCTGTTAAATTACCTGTAACGTGAAGATCATATTTCTACTGTTTTACCTGCCGATCGTCACACAAGATAATAACTTTCCAGACATGTAAACTCCTTCTTCACCGTATTATAAACCACTGTGCTGCGTTTGATAATCTTTCAATCTGTTGGATCCGTTACTCTGGCTACATATCCTGGATCATAAATCATTGTCGCAAAAGGGAATGGTGGGCAGTTTTTGATCTAAACACTAAGAAACAGAGATTGAAGTGAACTCACGGTGGTCTCTCTCATGAGGTGGGCTTTGAGCCACTCTCGGACGCCCTGTAGGTCCAGGTCGATGCCCACCAACCCGAGCTTCCCGCGCCGCTTGATTAGTTGATCTGGCTTAACCACCAGACGCTACAGGAGAAAACAGATCAGCCACATATTAAACAAAAAGCCACAGATTTTCACCAATGCAGGTGTGACAAACAAAACTGATACCAGGCTAAAATGTGATACTGGTATCACAGAATTTCTCCATGTTTTCCATCTGCATAGCTCAAACAAGGGAAGAAATGTCCTTGTTTTAGCTTTGTTAATTCCTAGCGCACTCCTTATCCACCCAATAATATCAAACGGTCTCAGAGATATGCGGTATCTTAAGCTTCAAGTTGTAAGGAAATACTTCCCCAACATTACAAGTTGAATACTTTGCTCTCAAGTGCACACATAATAAGTCACTCAATGCATCTAAATAGTCACATGCCATTGTGGTGGTAATGACATAATGTCCTGCACAGAGTTTCAGTGACGTGCAATATGTAATTGGCCTCATGATTTCAATATTCCCTTGCCGAGTGAGGACACAACCTAAAACCAAGACAGCCTAGCAGTACAAGTTCTTGATGTTCCATTGAGTCTGTCACGGGAGCCTTACCTCTGCGAGTAGCCATGGATGATCCTGCGTGAGGCGGTCCCAGTCAGTCTCGGCGCTGACGCTGGCATAGCGGAATCGGTTCTGCACGGCCGCTGAGGTGCATACATACTTGTACAAAAACTCTTTTCCTGTCTGCTCCGAGATGGCTTTTGCCGACATGGCAGGGCTGGATAGCAGAGGAAATTTGGGAGATGGATGCCAACGGTTAATTTCACAGAGTCACAACATCATCATATTATGTACAGTATATATTGATGGACAAAAAAATAAAAATAAAAGGCGTAGACATATTTTGAGCAACTAGAAGCTACAAGGAATGTCAAATCTAATTTTCAACCTAAAGGGAGGCTACTTTCAAGCCCTGATGGAAATGTATGCACACAGTACGATGTGATTTAATGCATTTGGTTACATAGCTTCATGGATGTTATCAGAACATTTATTGGAGTTGCATGCCTGTCCGAAAATCTGAAATCCTGGGAAATTAATCTGCATGCTATGTGGGACACTGCATACAGGAGATTGACTTAATGCACTATAACTAAATCATTAAAAACAGTCAAACAGTAAGGTTTTACAAAGTCTCAATGATATAGCCTTAATCTAATGGGTTACATGTTTCATTAAATTCAAGCTAAAGCTTTCTGATGCCTTGCCAGCAACACTTACCTGTGTTTGAGATTTTCATAATGACAAATCCTTTGCTATACACTGATTAAATTGAGATAAACCAAGAAAGTATTCTCTGTCTTGGTTAGGGGTGATGTTTTGGGCAATATAAAAAAAAAAAAAAACTACATTTACCAACTCATCATACTTCCTCTCTGCTCGTTTTGTTAGTAGTGTGCATAAATGCATTCATTGATCTAAAAGATACATTTCTCTGTTTGGGCAGAGCCACTGGGAAAAACACAGATTAAAAACAGCAACACTGCTGAGTTTTAAAGTCCTTGCGTGTGACTGATGACAGCGCAATTACTCTTTGTTCCAAACCCCAGACAAAATACCATGTTTCCTTTGGCCTCCTTACATTACTATAATAGATGTACCTTCCCCTGAGACCCGCTGCTGTCTTAAACTGTCTCAATGATGTCAACTGTTGGATGGTTCAAAACCTTCTTCAGCTAAATAACTCAAAATCAGATCAATCTCCCAAAACCTGTCAGCCTTATTGAGAGAAGCCTTGGTCCATTATCAGCTAATGTGAAACCAGTTGCCAGAAATCTGGGAGTTCTATTTGATTGATATCTAAGTTTGCACCACAGATCAGTGGTGAAACAGTTGTCCAGTCCTGCTTTTATCAAATAAGAAGCATTTCCAAAATCAAACGGATGCTTTCACACTCTGAACTGGAAAAAGTAATTCACACTGTCATTTTCTCGAGACTCGACTACTGCAACTCCCTCCTTTCTGGCATAAACCAAAAGTCACTCTCGCCTCCAACTAGTTCAGAAAGCATGAATTCGGCTTCTTACTGGTTTTGAAGACATTACATCACCCCAATCCTGGCATCTCTCTCTCCATTGGCTCCCTGTTCGATTTAGAATTGATTTTTAAGATTTTACTGATCACTTGTAAAGGCACGTCTGGGTTTGGCCCCGAGCTATATAGCAGAAATGCTGACCCCATATGAGCCAGTCCGCAGCCTTAGATCCTCAGGTGGGGCCATTCTGATCATTCCAGAGTCGAGGCTTAAATCTAAAAGGTTAACGAGCCTTTGCCATCCGGGCCTCTCGACTCTGGAACGACCTGCCTGAGATGATAAGGATCGCAGTCAGTAATCTCTTTTAAATCACTTAAAACTCATTTTTATAGACTTTCATGTGTTGTCCTTATAATCGCTTTTATATTGTCTTTTGAGTTTCAATTATTTTGTATTATTAATATTTTACCCTGTTTTGTTTATGTTTTTTTGCTTTGTCTATCAAAGCACTTTGTAAACTTCTGTTCTAAAAAAAAAAAAGGTGCAATATAAATAAAGTTATTAATTTAAAGAGACAACTCTGAAGGCTGGTGTCTGGAACAACTGATCCATAAAGTATGTTTGCCACCTCCACAAGCCAAACAATCATAAGCAGTGAGCCTTGATAACATGTATCCGATGCATTACAAATGACATTTTATTGGTGGTTTAATGTTTTTTAATAGTGGTTTTATTTAAGCTGCTGAAATGCAAGCAGTGGCTTTGTGGCTGCAGCTTCTGCGTCAGCTGCAGCACTTCAACACAGAAGGTCAGCCTGCAAGAGGTCTGCGATTTCTAACCTGGGGGAGTCTAGGATATAGCTTAAATAGAAGGCTATCCTGCCCTGCTTTTAGGGGCAGATGTTCCAGTATTTAACCTGCTATAATCCACGGCTGCAGTCCATTGTTTGAAGCCATCAAGCCGTGAAAGGACACTGGATTTGGAGGAAGCAGCATCACAAGCAGGGGTGTCGCAAAGGGGGGGTAAACCTGGATGATTCATGGGGTCCCATGAATGGCCTCCCAGAGACACGGGAGAATGGGCCAGGTGATAGAGGGAATCTATGTCTCCTCACACCGATTACAAATACAGGTGACCTGGGCATAGACACTGCTGCAGACAATGAGCCAATTAGTGTCTCTGGACAATCGTTTGAGCTACGTGTTCAAAGTGTACAGGGCACCCCGTCTTACCTAGTCCAGTCCAGTCCACACACCAAAACCAGCGGAATGTAAACAAATGCGAATGTGCTCTACAGATCAGGAGGGAATGCGAGGAGAGTAACATGAGAGAGAGACCACAGTAACGAAAGATCAAAGAAGGATACATGCGATCAAAGGAGGATCTTCTACTTCATCTAGTTTTACGGAGGTCGCCCAGGCGACTAGGTCTTCAGGTCGTGCCTTCGTGTTACACATGTCTGTCCAGAGCCTGTGTAGCTGTCACGTGTAAAATGAACGATGAACGAAAGACCCACTCTGGGCCTTGAGGTTGTTCCTTCATTTTGCAAGAAACAAAATCAGGGTACCAGAAAGGGACAGAAACAAATTACTCAACGTTTTTTCCAAGAACAAAAAAAAAAAAAAAAATATTTCAGTGGTAAGTCAGTCGAGTTACACCGTTAGCATCTATGGAATCTAAGTGTTTAATTTGTTGTGATGTTTAGGTGACCTCCAGGATATCGGGACTGCTGCGATAGAGACGCTCAGATAGAGAATGCTTTTTGCTTCACGGTCAGTCAGCTGCTTGGTGTCTGACTTGTTTCTCAGGTAGAGGGGGGTCACGCTACTTCACCAGTCAAGCTTCTTCTGGACCAAACGGTGCGTCGCCTGCCCGCCGTCACGTGTTTAAATGCCCTGTGACGCTGTCTCGCATGAGGGGGCTCTCATGGTTATTCTTCCGATCGCCATGTTAGGGGACGTGCAGGCAAGATTTTCTTTCATGGGGGGCCCCAAACATTCTGGCGACGCTCCTGGGCACAGGGGCACTGCTTCAGACACAGCTGCTGCTTGGTTGAGTTTAGTGGATCTCCGGCATCACTCTTCCCCCGTGCTGCATCATGTGCGTCGGGCCAACACACATGAACGAAGCTCCCTTGCCAGCTACCACACCCACCCCCACAGACTGTAGCCTTAACTAGCTAGCCAAGCGAGTTCAGTAACTTTAGCTCGGCTCGCCGCGGGTGAACAACGTAAGGAACAACTTCCTGGAGAGGTGATACAACGGACATATGTAGTAGGTATAACGAAACCTACAAAAGTGAGACATAAGGGGATATAACACGGATGCCACGGCGTGGAGATTCTGTTTGCGGATGACGTAAAGTGAAGTTAGCCTGTGTTTGTGTTTGTGATTAGTATGAGCCCCCGGTGAATGATGAGTCAATTCAATCATCTCATCTTTGCGCTAAACTCTTGTCAAAAGGCTAACAACTAAGAAAAACAATGACAGAAACCGCAGTACCGTTTCTGTGTCTGGCAGAATGACAGTGGCTGCGTTTATTTTTTTTTGGTCTTGCAGACAAACCTCTCGCGCCGCCTCCCACCTATCCTGACCGGCCGCCTGCCTGCTAGCTGCTGTAGCCTCGCAGCGGTGCAGACAGCCGCTAGCTAGCGGGTAGCCAGAGAAGCTAACTAACGTTGACGGTTAAAACAAATTAAAGAGCTGAGCGTAAACGGTTACCTTGTCAATGAAAGTGGCACCTCCTCAAAGTACTGCGGTCGAGCAGTGGTCACAAACGACACAGATAAAGAGGGTCCCTACTTCTTGTGCCGGAGTCCACTCCTGCCAGCTGCCACCTCACTCTGGTCCTGTCGCACCATAATCTGGCGACCGATTACGCGTCGATGCGGACGTCTGATTGGTTTAAACACGGACATGTGGTACCGCCAGTTACGCCCACCGCTTTATAATAAGAAGGCACCCAAATAAATCACCACAGAACTGTACAATTTTAAAATAACCACTGTACAAACATGGCATAATGAAAGCACCAATTCATGTTTTAACTTTGGCTTTATTTTAGCTAATTAAAAGAAACCCTCAATTCCAGCGAAGACTGGAAAAATTATTGGGCACAAATCTGTTAATCGCCCTTGTTAACGCGGATTAAGGTTTTAAGAATCTATTTGGAAAATACAGTCAGATCCTTAACTTAAGTAAAAATAGTAATATGACAGTTACAAGTAAAAGTCCTACAGAACTTTACTAAATTTCAAAGTGCAGATTATATTAAGAATGGCATATTTCAAGGCGTTATATTAAAGGATAATACAGTATAATTGTTGATATAGCAAAATTTCCGTTTTAGCTGGTCACGGTGGAGCTAATTGAAACTAGTTTATTCAATTTATTTATTTAATCTATAACAATGCATATTATTGAGCTGATCATGTTTTGTATTTAAATATGCATCTGAAAAGTTAAGTCGTAACTATGGCTGTCAAGCCGATATAGTGGAGTACAAAAGGACCAGATCTTCCTCTGATGTAGAAGTAGTATAAAATGGAAATGCTCAAAGTGCACATAAGTACAGTACTTGAGTAAATGCACTTAGAAATGGAATCTGGAGAAATATTTGATCAAATGTTTCCATAAATAAATTTAAGAGAAAAGTCCAATATTACAGTAAAAGACAAGCCTTTATTTCCGCAATAAGAAAAGCATGTCTTGTTAATACTGAGACAAGTTTTAAAAATGGTACATTTATCAGTGACAGAACTATTAACAATAGAGGTTTCCAACCTACTATCAGTGCCCCTTTAAAACAGGTGGAACAAGTAGGGGAAGGGCTGTACTGACCCGACGTGCATGACAAGTATAGGTTGATGACAGCCAGGTATGGACTGATGGCGCCAAAAGACATGTAAGTCTCGTGTATGACAGGATGAAGAATGCAGTTTCCAATTTAATTTACTGGACAGATATGAAAATGTTTTTCATGTGAAGGAGCACATAAACAAAAACAAAAAAAAACCCAACATGCTATACAAGTGTAACTGTTGCCTTATGCAAAATAGGATGTGGCTTTCTCTGCAGTTTTTTATGTCGATCTGCTCATTCTGGTAAGGCACCACTTGAAATTGAATGGACAGTAGGACAGGTGTGTGGCCGGTGCTTCCAACAGACAAAAAAGTGTGTATATATATATATATGCTGATTTTGGCCTGTTTCAAGAAAAAAATTACTTTCACAATCTGAGAGCAAAGAGGGTGATGTGGAAAACATTTGAAAATGAGTCTAAAAAAAGAAAAATGAGGAATACAATAAACACTGACATTCTGCTGTGTACAGTGTAGAATATACAGTACAATAAATATAAATAGACCAAGGGAAGACTGAAGAAAAATTTATGGACACAAAAACAATTTACATTCGAGTCAAATATACAATGCAGCACGGAGAAACGAAGAGGAAACAAAAACCCTGCAAAAAATCTCGATTCTATGTTTGGCAAGTGAGCCAATAAAACCTGGACACACACTTGCAAGAGACCAGCGTTGTCCTTAACAGGATGTCCTGAGGTCAGTTTTGACATTGAACTTCCACAGTACATTGGCTCTCGCTTTATAGAGACATGATGCCCCAGGAGAACCTTAAAAACGTATACCACGTTATGTCTTCTAAAACTAATCAATCATGATGCTTACATTTCCAACACATTTCTTACCACTGTCCTCCTTCAGAAGGTTGAGGCAATTTTACAAGATTAGATTTCACTTACCGGTAATATTTTGATTTTGGCAACAGGGGGCATGCTCCTCTTACAAAAAGATTTCTTAAGCACTTCCTTTATTTACAATGTTAATTCACAACTAAAACTTCTGAATTATCCCAATCTTTTTTTAGCATTAATATAAGGAGTAAATTTAGGTTACAATGCAAAAGTCGTAAACCTCTTGAAAAGGAAAAGTGAGGAGATTTTGCAAGACACTCGGGAGGTATGAGCATCAGGAGGTGACTGTGGGTCCATCTTCATTTTGTCTGCTGCAGGGCTGCATTTTCCCACATGCTCCTTGAATTTAGCCAAATTGGAAAAAGAAATTTCCAGGTGCAGAATCTTGGGAGGGAAAATTTAAAAAAGAAGTGAATTAATAGGATGCATTTTCACTCATCATATGTGCTTCAATAAATTTAAGGATATCTAATCTGGGAAAATAAAACACACCTGGACTGGAATCGAAATTGTATCCTCCACCATGGCCACCAAAGAAAGCCCTGAAGATGTTGTTTGCATCAAAATCTGGAGAAAAGCAAAAGGCAGGTACAGTATATAGTGGCATTAGCTGGTGATTGCGACCTTCAGGACGAACAAGATGGAAACACAGGTGACATACCGTGCTCAACTAAACACAGACTGCAGGTAAAATCAAGCTGTTTGTTTACTGTTCTCACATTTCACAACTTTAAAAAAGTGTCAGCTATACAGTGTGAATGTACACGACAGGAACCGCTAGACCTCAGGAGGGAATAAAAGTGGTCAAAGTTACAGATACAATTAGGGTAATTGGGGCTCGTGGACTTCAGTGAAGTAGTTAATACTTAAAAACAACTAAGAATGGGAAAAGGCTCAATTGGGTTTCTGCTGTTTTCCCAGGCTGAGAAATACATTTATGTGGGATTTCATGAGAAATAATAGAGCAGGATGTTTGAATATTCACTTTCAAAAACCTCAAAATATTTAAATGCATGTTATGTGCACCCTTTTAGGGCGTTTTCACACCTAATCTGTTTGGTTCAATTAAAGTGAACCCTGGTACGTTTACCCGATTAGTGTAATTAGTTTGGGCAGGTATTAACACAGTAATCGCACTCGGGTGGGAACGAACACTACTGCAACGAGAACCTTTAGAGGAGGTGGTTATCGGTCTGGAGCAGAAGTCTGCTAGTTCATAGCACAGGACCTTCGTCCTGTATTTTCTTTCTTGCTCCTGACCCCAGACACAGCTGACCAATATGCAGAGTGATCAGTCTTGGTAGCATTTGAACATATCCATTTGTAGTTGCCATAGATTTCATTTAGCAAATTCTGATGGACTTTGACAACAGATGACAATGAAGCAAAGTCTTTCTCCTCACATATTTCAACATGTGTTGCAAGAAGAATGATTTCTTTAGGGACACGCAGGTTATTTGACCATTTGTTTAAATGGAATTTGGAGTGCTAACTTTCTAAAATCTTCATCAGCACAGATGTGCTCTCTTTATCCCACTAATGGAGAGAAGGTTGAATATAAATCCATCCAAAGGAAGAAGTAAAAGCACTTACCTCTACCATCAAAGCAGCCGTCATCATCCAGATCATGTCCATTGTCATAGCGGACCTTTTTCTTTGGGTCGGAGAGCACAGTGAAGGCCTCGCCCACCTCCTTGAATTTCTTCTCCTCCTCCTTTTGCACCTCTGGCGTGGCTGCACTGTGGCGATCTGCAAGACAATGACATGACAGAGATGCATATAAATAATAATCATCAAATATAAAAATCGATATCCTGACTGTGTAAAGACCAAGGGCTACCTGGGTGGTGCATGAGGGCCCGTTTACGATAGGCCTTTTTGATCTCGTCCTCGGTGGCGTTCTTGCCAATGCCCAGCACCTTGTAGTAATCTTTCCTCTTGCTCTTCTTCAGCTCCAGCTGTGCAGTCTTCAGTAGATGCTTGTGATCTAGAGGGATACAAATGACAAATTAAGTCATTTAGCTCAAACCTGAAACCGCACTACATGAGGTAAAAATGCAAACCCCCCCCCCCCAAAAACAAGACAGCAGCTTACCTGAGGTTTTCTCTGTCTGGTAAACTTTTTCATAGTCCCGTACAGCCTCCTCATACTGCTCCGTGTTCATGTAACTACGGGGTCACACAAAGTCACTCACAAGCTTCACAAAGCTGAACAACAAAACACAGGAATTAGGAAAAACGTGCTACTTGACAGTAGAGCGTACCACTGAGCTCTTCTTAAGTAGGCCTTGATGTAAGTGTCATCTAGTTTGATTGCACTGGTGCAGTCTTCAATGGCTTGATTAAGTTTCTTCAGCTGTTGAGGGGAAAGAAGGTAATTACAGTGAATTGGGAGGAGACAAAGAGCTGGAAGAGCCCGAGTACTATGTAAGGCTGCTATTTTTAAGCAAATAATCAGACAAGTTCCATCACTTGAACATGAATTTCCAGACTCTGAGATGTGAGGTAACCTCCCCCACAGTACGCAAACATGAGTCGATCCGTTTCCCGTTACCTTTGCTCCTGCCGTGGCTCGGTTGGAGTAGAGTTTTGCGTTGGTCTTGATGTTGTTGGGGTCTATCGTCAGGGCCTCGGTATACAGCTGGTAGGCAGCTTCATAGTTGTTGTTCTTAAATGCCTGGTTGCCCTCCTCTTTCTTGGCTTTCAATGCTTTGGCATTCTGATTTAGGAAGAGAGCACTACCAGCTGTAACAAAAAACCTCCACAGGCACCTTAAACCATAGCTGTTTGAACTTGAAGCATGTTGTTCATCACTAAGTGTAGCCTTTGTAATTTGTATCGTGCCATTAAGAATTGCTAACATATGGATAAACACTGTAACCAAATGTGAATGTCTAACATTAAAGCCCGTGGAAGAATTAGTCATGCAACTTGGGTTATTTAGCATTTTCGTACACATTCATATTATACAAGAGATTTCAAAATACTTTACTGTTTAAATTAAAACATTCTGTTATCACATTTCCTGATAATTACAACACTTGGTCGACCACAGGTCTGTTCATTTCTTCTGCCAATTAAATGAGGAGGAATGAGACAAAATGACATCTTACCCTGCAGGCTAGCCGGGCCTTCTCGTGGTCTGGTGCCATGCGCAGAGCCTGGACAAAGAACTGCACAGCCTTATCGATGCAGTCCTCGTAGTAGAGACACAGGCCTCGAACGTACAGTGCGTCTGCATTCGTGGAATCCATTCGCAGGATATCACTGTAAGGGGAATTTTTCTTAAAAGATCTGCTGAGGAATATGTAAATCAAATCCACCCTTCTTAGCAGAAAAAAAAAAAAAACTACTGAAGCAGAGCCAGCACTCATATTTAAAATCTCATGTGAATCCAAGAAGCTCATACTATAAAATAATCACAAAATAAAATAAAATAAAACTTTGCATCAATGTAACTAAATCATACCACATGACCCCAATATCAGTTGTCCCTACCTTGCTACAGACTGGGCTTCTGGATAGCGTCCCAGGAGAGCCAGACACTCAGCCTTGAGGATTTTGAAGCGGTGGCAGGCAGATGCCACAGCTAAGGCTCGGTCCATACAGAACACCACCTGGATTGAGACAATATGTTAAATGTCAAAAATGACAAACTCATTGTCAAACACGTGTAAACATGTTTAACAGAATGTTGATGTAAATAGGCTGTCAATTGTTACCAACCTTCTCCACTGAGAGTCATAGAATTTCCTCTACTACTCAAGCAGATAACTGGCAAATCTGTCAGATTGTTTTTACAGCATATTTCTGCTTAAATCTGGTTCTTATTACAAACCAACGCATATTCATAAATTCTACTGTGATGCCACTTTATTTTCCAGTTATGATTATGACCATTAGCCATAGAAATACCTTTAAACTTTGCAGCTTACCAGACTAACAAATGATCACATGACAAAATGATACCATTTGGTGAGAAAAGCGAATGAGTGTAAAGTACCTTTCTGAAATCCCGCTTTTCGAAGCCAAAATCTGCCATTCGTTCAAACTCCAACAGAGTTGCTGCAGTTTTATTCTAAAATACAATAACAAGCATCTATCAGCACTAAATTTACAATGGCAATAAATGAGAGTTCACTGATTAAGTCTTTGGATCCAAGAACAATTCATTTCAATCTCATACAGTTATTACACGAAATAAAACGTGAACAGTGCAGGTGACCCCCACCTCCTGCTGCGCATCTCTGTTGCTGGGCTCCAGCTCCAAAACCTTCTGAAAGCAGCGACTGGCTGCCATGGCATTTCCCAATGACAGGTGGCACTTGCCTTCACGCAGATGACCCTGTGGGACAGGAAGGGCCACACTTCTTTCTTATGACGGTCAACATATTACTCTGCGTTGTGCAACTGCAACTTTGAGGCAATAGTTGGCGTGCAAAGCTGAGAATGAAGTTTATGTTCTAGATGCAAGAGTTTGTTCAAACGGACCTTCATGAAACAGTCGTCCAGCCGCACAGCCTGCTGGGAATCTTCTAGGGCCTCTCGAAAGCGACTGAGCATCATGAGGGTGGCAGCCCTGTTGCCATAATAACTTGCATTTTTGGGGCATGCATCTTTTAGATAAAAAACAAAAAGTCATACAGGCAAACTGAGATGTGGGTACAAATTACAGATAAATCAGAGAACAATATCTGGGCCCAGGCACCAACAGCAGAGCTACTGTATCCTTGCAATATACAGGAGGTTTACTGCAGTATTGTTAAGTCTATACAAATGGCAGAGGTAAAGATATATACATCCACCCAAACACTGCAAAAACCTAATTCCAGCAATAAAGAGTAGATAGTGGTCATCTCACCAATGGCCTTAGTATAGTAGTTGAAAGCCTCAGAGTAATCCTTCTGGCTGTAGAATGCATTTCCTTGCTCTTTGAAGCCTTCAGCCTGACTGGAAAGACGAGAAACAGAAGCCAAATTCAGGGTGGAGCAGGTGCTTTATGAAAATAACAGAAATTAGCTGATACAATAGAAAATTACTGAACCAGTCAACCAATGAATGCCCTTCGCAAGTCAAGATGTGCTAAAAATTATTCTTGTTCCCGAAAGACCCATTAACTCACTCAGGATAGATCATTATAAAGGTAACACAAGCAGAAAGATATATTAACATATATTTTTATGTTATATTGGGAGAGCGAAAGACTGCTTAAGTCCCTGTCATCAAATCAGACCAGCAGGTTTGCTGGTGCCCATTTGTATCCGTCAGAGAATTTCTTGCAAATGAGGCAGACAGACTCTGAAAGGACTTGACTGTAGTGAGTTACACCTGGAACTGGGACGGCAGAGCAGGGTACACATAGTCCTGATAGCTCCAGTCCTAAACATAGCAGAGATATTCACTTGCTGCAGTCTAGTCGGTGTACCAAGAGTAAATCAACACCGATTCACGTAAGAAGCTACTACCCCTGTGCAGGAGCTAAAGCTGTCCTCCTCTCTGTGGGTGAAAGCATTTAAGATTCAGGCCAGGCCCCAGTCAGTGACATCACACCAAGTGTTTTCCAAAAATCTACCACTAGCCAGGAGCGCAGCAATATATTCTACAATGTGCGATTTAGTTTTGGTTTAGGTCCAATTGTAATTCCCACAGGCTAAAACTTGCCCGGGTAGGAGTCAGTGGTTGATATACAAAATGGGCGTGTGTCTGATGCAAAAACGAAACCATGCAAGCAATGATGGCATCATACCATAGCTGTGATAAGGCAACCACATATTGGCCCGTGTATGTAAATGCTGTGCTCCAACTGCTAAAATAAGGATTAGCTTTGTAAAAATGTACACTCAAAATTGAGCATAATATAACATAACATAATATTATCAAATGAAGGGCTACAGTATATACAGCTCCATCATCAATTAAGCTACTTTTTTTTTTAAAGAAACAATGCATTTATATTTTTTGAGAATACTGATGTCTTTGCAGCACTCTGGTTTGGTCTCCACATCACCTGCCGCTGTCGTGTGGAGCAATAAGCACATTTGACTACTGTTCTAGCTTAGATAACTGTTACAGCGCTTTGGGAACCGTTTCAGTTGAAAAGCGCTATGTAAGAAAGAGTCCATTTACCATTTACCTGTTAATTCATAAAACTGTATGCTTCCCACATTGAGACGATATTCACAAAACAGATGTGTCCTGATTCTGACTAGGATGCTGGCACAAGTATTAAAATATAACTAGGCTTAGCTTACTATGGCTAGAAGAATACAATACCTGTGAACTACTAATTGTATTCCCTTTATATGCCAACGGGTAAACCTAGTTTTAATAAGAAGCAACATTTGGTTTTGTACAAAGGTCATGGCAATTCAAACCTCTGACAAACACATGACAGTCCGGCAGTGGCTGTTAGCTGGAATTAAGACATATTGAACGGGAGAACACACACAGTGTTGTTGAGCTCAGCTTCACGGTTGACTTTTTGTCTCGATCATTTGCTTCAGAAGCCTGATCGGTTAACTGTCACTGGGAAACATCTTGCATTTGAACACGTTCCCTCAATTTCAGGATATCGTTTCAGAATAATGCCCAAAAAAAAAAAAGGTAATTAATTAAAAAGGACGCCATCGTCGTTAACGCGCTTTACTTGTTGAAAACAGCGGCGTGGCATCGCGACATCTTCGGTTCACCTACTTTAGGTGGTTGGTTCAAATGTTCGGATACGTGTCTTAAAATAGACTCGGTTCCCATATCAAGCGCAGCTCATCTGGGCGGCTCGGACGGAGCTTTCTCGAAAAATGAAACCACTGACTTGATGATAACTTGTGTTGTGCGAGGGGACCGCACCGATGCTTCATTCCCCGTGTTAAGATTCCAAGCTGTGTCCGTACGAGCGCGTTCGCCAAGCGGTGAATCCCAAGAGACAAGAAGTGATTTCTTGGATATCTGTGGCTGAACATGTGTCACGGCGCGCTAATTCACTTGGCTTGGTTCTCGTGGAAGAATAAGGAAGGACGCGAGGTTAATTTGGAAAAGCCACAGCTTGCTATCTAATGCGAGCCATCGCAAATGTGGTATCACCAGCGCCTGCTATTTATGAAACCCAACAGAAACGTAGGATTTAACAAATGTGGTCATTGCAAGCTAGCTAGCTAGCATGGTTAGCATGTCTCCGGGCTGGTCGCGCTGTGGTTTCCGAGCCGTGTCAGCTAACGGGGTTTGAATTCAGCCAGGAAATCCTCCGTCATTTTCACATTATACACGCAGCACGATGAAACGCAGCAGACAGTTGTTTGTTTACCGTTCCAGGTCATCCGGATTACGGATTTGAGATTCTGTGTCCACCGGCACGTCGATGTCAACAGCTGCCATGTTTTTCTGGAAAGGACGAACACGAGCCGACGTCATTTCCGGGAATTAATTACTTCTTTTCTTTTTTCTTGTTTTTTTTTAGTTTCTTCCTTTTTTTGTTTTTTTTTTTGTTTTTAGGTAAACTCGTAAACTTGTATTTATTCCTCAATATATACTGTATCAATATCTGGAACATGTGGATACATCCAGGCGACAGCGCTCACCTGAGTGCAGCTCCACCTGCCTGTGTGTCTTCGTGCTGCTGCCGGTGTTTTCCAGATACAATTATTCACACATTTTGCTTATAGATAACGTCCATGTTAAGACAGTGTATATGCAGGAATCCTGAAGTTAAATTCCATACCTTTTTAAGACATTTTTGTAGACAATTAAAAATGTAATTTTCAAATTTCTTTGTGTACACATCCATTCTAAGAGGATATCATTATTCAGATTATATATACATTCAGAAAGGCATACACAGGCAGATGTAATTCATTTCAACAGAACTGGATTGAACAATTTATTCAAGTTCCCAACATGTATTAGAAGCACAAGAAGGGTTGGGTGGGGGGAGGGGTAGGAGGGGGTGGGGCAGGAAGGTAAATGGGGGAGGGGTAGACAAAGGGTAGGATGGTAGGTAGGGGTAGTAGGCTTGAAGGGGTAGGTAGGGGGTCTGACAGATGTAAGTCAAACAGCACCAGATTCCTCCTCCTGACTGTTCAGTTTGCACCCCTCTTCTTCTTTGTCTTCTTTTCTTTTTTATCATTAATTACTTCCTCTTCATTTTTTACTGCTTGTAAACTGAATTCTGACTCCGTCTAAAACAAACTGTTAGAATCCAACAAGTCATTATTCTGAAGCATAGCAATGAGCTGATGCAGCGTCCCTGCAGCAGGTTGTTCTTGGCGATGAGGCTCTCCTCCAGAGCACCACATCTGCTCTTCCGCTGCTCTCCACTCGTCTGCAGCTCCATCTCCATCTGAGTCAGAAGGTGCAGGATCTCCCTGTGGGCTCTTGTTCTGGCCTGTTTTGTTTTTCTTTTTGGTGGCCCTTTTGAGGAGGTCATCCTTTCGGCTGAGCTCTTCTTGGAGCTGGCTCACCTCCATCTGCCTATTTCCCAGCAGGCCAATCTGCTCCTTCAGAGCCTTGTTCTCCTCCTTGAGAGACTTGATCTCTGAGGTGGCAGAGCACAGGTCCTCTCTGAGTCCCTGCACACGCTGCTGCAGCTGCACTGCACCTGGCCTGTTTGGGCTGTAAAATGCTGCACCAGATTGCTTTGGCAAACTCCTCATAGCTACAACTGAACATCAATCAAAGAAGGCAGCATAGCATAGCGCAAAGTGCATTAATGATTAAGAGATTAATGTGACATTTCTATTTTTTATATTACCATTATCATTTTTAATTAACTGTTTGTATGACTGATAAAAATGTGTATAAGTACCTCTGTAACCTATGCCATTAGGCTTTCTGCTCTTGCTCTTGATTGCAAAATACCACTAGAGGGCACTAAAGCATCATAAAGTACAGGGTATACTCTTGTCTGGAACACATCAACAATGACTTCTGTTGTTTTGTCCCTACTCAAACACCATATGGTTTCCAGTATGGCTAAAGGATTGATGGGAAGTGTTACCTTGCTTGTGCTTATGTTGGCGGTTGTCAGTACTTCAGCATTTTCAGTGATTCACATACAAGTACAATTTATACAGCACTTGATGAAAAGGTGCATTTTGTCCCAAAATAAATGCATTAATTTATTTTCTAATATATTCTCTGGCCTTTGAGTGAGCTGAAATAAGAACAGTATCATACTGATGATGCAAGTTCTTGTCCACAACGACATTCATACATGAAGTAAGCCTACATTCACTATAAACCTATAATTAATGGTAAAATAGATTAATATGAAGAAAGAAACTAGTACAACGGTGTAAAAAACAGCAATTTATAAGTTCATATAGAATACAGTATCGACATTTTTAGCACATAATAATTTACATTATTGCAATTGATGCACAGTTACAATAGTCATTATTTTTACCAGGTGACACTTCAGAAATACATATTGCTTAGGATGATTCAGCACAAGGTGGGAGGGGATTTGTAAAGTGAAAGTAAGTTTTTTAATACAACTCTTTAAAAAAAAACCCAGTTTCATAAAGACATCAAAGACACATTTAAAAACTCGTGAATAAATCAACAGCACACATCAGCCCATTTCTTCATATTGCACAAACAGCATCAAGCTGTTGCAAAATCGTAACTTATTTATCTAATCATCACCTGAATCTTGTTAGAATGTCTCATGTCAAATAAAAACAAGTTTCAAATTGTATAACTTAAAAAAAACAAAAACATCTCATTGTATGCATCACATGTAGGCTGCCTACATATAGCGAGTATTCTTGGCATCATATCAGGGTGGTGGTTGATTGTCACCTCATAACACAGAGAGCAAGAGAGAAAAATGAATGTATTTATTTATCTAAAATTATATTTTATGAAGAAAAAGCATCCATATCAGAGTCTGGCTGTAAAGACATCTGTTGAGACAATATCCAATATCCTCCACGACCCAAAGTTATGGCTCTCCTTTCTCTTTTCAGAAGTGGAGCGCTCGTATATCAAAGTAGCCAGTTTCATATGAGATTAACTGGATTTAATTTATATAAATTTGGTTCTGAAAGGTAAAGCAGTAATGAAGTATTGTACTTGTTCTCCCAGAGTACAACTAGAAAGCTGTCAAATTGAAAGTATTTTGGCAACTAACACTTGTACACACCCTAGTAAGATTTAGTCTATTATTGTCTTATAAATAAAACTAAAAGATGCTTGTCATTATGGCTTCCAGAGGGGTCCAGACCCCGGGGAACATGCACTCAACAGTTTGTTGAGGGGAAACAGCTGAGCGACGGTCCTTCCATTTTTAAGGGGGTGGGGGGGGGAGATACTGGTCAGTCAGGGCTGAAATCTCAATCCACACCAGGGGTTTATTCATACTGTTCTTATGAGTTGAACCTGCCAAAGTTGACATGCTGATATGCTGCCCCCGCGGTCGAAACATAGTGTCCTGGTGTCCCCTCAGAGGATCCCCGTACATTGTCCATACATTTTTCTGCCAGTCCAGCTTTGTCTAGGTCCACTCAACTGTAGGACCTCCAGCCTAGCTTGGCTCATTGCTAGTATGGAGAGAAAATAATAGGTGCATGTGTGGCCCTCAGAGGTCCTGGGGCAGGCCTGAAGAGTGTTGGGCTGATCAGGGGACCGTGGATGAAGGATGTGGGACCTGGTTGCAGCCGTAGTGGCAAGGGTCCAGAGGCCATGGTGCACAAGGCAGCTGGATTGAGGAGGCTGGTCAGGAACCCTGCCGGCAGGGCCTTGGATAGCTGCTTCTGCAGGGCCAGTTTAGTCTGAAACCAAAGACAAAAGATAGATTCAGTTAAACAAGACTAAGAGTCTGAAGTCATGCTAGCAGCTCTGTGAACCCGTACGAAAACACAGCAATTCTCTTAATTAAAGTAGCCAAATGTGTGAGCGTGTCTGTGTTTGATAAGTTCTTACCGCTAAGACAGCACTGGGCTGTAGTTTATTATAGGGGGTGAACTTCACCTTGACAGGCTTTCCAGCCAAACGCTCTTTGTGTCTCCTGCTGTTCATGTGCTAAAAGGGGACAATGATACACAGAGCAGCGATTCAGTCAGGGCAGCTCTGACAAAGAAGCCAAAAACCAAACAAATTGGGTAGTTTCCCCATTGCACATTTTTAGTTTTCAGACAGTGGTCAGTGGGTTGTACAGTAGTAAAATTAGCCACATTTATTACATTACCATAAACCCACATACCTGCTTCAGCTGTGTCTCTGAGTTGACGAACACCTGGCACAACTCACAGTGAAAGGGCTGGCTGGATACACCCACAACAGCTCTGGTCCTGCTGCCCATTCGCTGCTTAATTCGGCAGGTGGGCCTGGGTGATGATGTCATCTTGACCCTGCGTTGTGAGTGGCTGCTGTTCGGACCATCAAGCATCTGTTTGTGCTTAGAGCCTGATTCAGCCAAACAGAGAAGAGGACCAAATGTCGCAAACGTCACAATAATCACAGATAAAAATGGTTGCAACATTTTCACAGCAAATGTTAATTAAACTGTTATCAGAAGTATTGCAGTACACACCACTACAGTGAGCATCCAACTGGGAGCTGGAATTGACAGTCACTTTGCATGTGGGGCAGTGGAGAGGTTGTTTTTTGTTGCTCTTGGCTTCCTTTGGCTCTTCCACCGTCGCCACCTGCTCCTCACATCCCATGGAGCTCCCCTGAGGGTCAGACAGTGGGGCCAAACTGATAGCCGGGCTGCACCCTTCCACAAGTGGACTGTCTGAAGGTAGATCAGAAAGGTGTGGGCCAGGGGAGATTTGTGGAGACAGCTGAGGAGAGCGGAGCGAGGAGGAGTCTGCGGATGAAGGCTGTGAGGAGGGAGTGGGTGCCAGTGAGCTCCCCTGGCTGTTCTCCGGTTGCTGCTGTGCAGGATGGGAAGAAGTACTTGGGCCTGTGGACAGATGGATTAACAACAAGTTGCACTGTGAGCTCATTCACACTTGGTATTACAATATGATATTTATCTTTGTACTTTATCTGGATAAGGACAAACATTTGCGAATGCAAAATCTAATGTTACATTACTTTTGGGATGACAATTGGTACTCTCAAATTTACTGTTAGTATGAAAGTATTTATTATAGCTGCTTCGATTTTATGCAGCTTGAGAAGTCAGACAAGAATTTAGTATTTTCAGATTTTTGTACTGATAAGAAAACCTTTAGGGTGTATGGCAATATTATGATAGTGAACAAGTAGATAGGATCTAATCACAGAGTTGACAGAATGTGAACTAAGAGAACAGAAATGATGAATCCCAGATATAAAAATGGATGTGATAGTTAATGAGCACAGCATATCCAGCAGTTTATTTCCACTGGTACACAAACTGGTGTGTTTCTCTCTATGAAACATACGCCTAGCAGGTTGTCAGGTGAAGTGATGATACCTGAACAGACCACATCTTTATAAGCAAATTCTCATTGCTGCTTTCAGGACATTGCTATGCTCTGCCTCTAAAAGCATCTGATATCCTAAGTCTGATAACCCCTCTGATATTCATCTTCTCAGTTCCTTATAGAGAACTGTTTAACACTTTACGTTTTTAAATCCCCCTATTTAGCATTTATATGCAGTTTAGCTATTCACATTGGATATACTCGCTACAATATGAGAGAGAAAAGAAAAAAAAAAAATCACTCATGAAGGTGAATCCACAGTGATTTAAAATACGTAAATTCTACACAATCAAGGGATTTTTTTTTTCTTCTAGAAGAAAAGTGTGACTTCTTTTTCCTTCCTTATTGGGGGGGATTTTTGTAACCGACATGTCATTTCTTCTTTCATACAACCTGGTTATTATATTTTTTCTTATCCTCTTCTACTTAATTGTTGGTCTTCTCTATTCCCCCTTTTTTCTGCCATCTCAATCATTTCCCCCCCATCTCTCAGTGGTTTGTTCTCTCCCTCTGTCACCATCAATCAACAACCATGGCAACCGCTGAATGTAACAAGCTTATCATTGTGTCGTTAGAGGGAAATTGATAGATGCTGGACCAAAATGGGAGGGGGAAGATCAGTAACAAAAAGGAAAGCTAGACACGGTATAAAAAGGAAGATGGTGACATTTTTAGTATGGAGAAGAGAATGAGAAGCTGAGTGACAAATTTCTGAAATGAGTAAAAGATGGCAAGGTTGTTACTCTTACAGCAGCTCCTTTATAGGCAAAGTTGCTGAAGAATCAATAGCTATAACATTAAGAATTTGGATCCAGGGTTGTAGCTACCAATAAGAACCCTCATGTCCTGTATTTTACGTGGGAATCTGGGGATTGTAAGAAACTAAAGTACAGTTTTGGAGATTTTAACAAGCCAAAAAGCAGATTACACCAGCAACAGAAAGTTATACAATGTTTTTGACACAAATACAACGACAAAGAAAAAGCTAGATCATGTGCACAAGGAAAGTGAGGGCACATCTTCATTTTTGCTGATATAATTGCAGCACTTTGCACAAAAGGGTTGGCTAAAGTAAATTGGGCGGCCCTCAGTTTAACCGCTCTACTTTTAAAATCTACAGCTCTTGTAGAAACATGTAGACAAGCACAACTCACACTTGTGCCCACATTTTTAATTTTCTACAATTTAATTTTCTGCAACCTGCTAATGTCCGTTAGCAAAGTGACAACACATTTCATAATCGGAAGATGGAGCTGCCAGTGGGAGTTGTGATGAGCCACTGTTGACTTACAACCAAAATGAAAGAAAGCAACATCCCTACATTGCTTTCTTTTCAGATAGCATCTCTTTTTAAAAGCTTTAAGGCTTCTCATCTTGGAGAATGTCTTGGAGAATCTTGGAGTAATTACATATCTGACAGCGCCAATGATAGCAGGACAGGTAATAGCTGGTAATTAGCCAGCTGAGTGGCAGCTACCAAGCCTTAGTGCTTACGTCTCTCCAATTACCACTAATTACTCAGAGGATGGAGAGAGCGGCACTGTTAAAAAAAGAAAGATTTATACCTGTTATATCTTTTAAATATGAGTCTGTGGGCACCGTTCTACCTCCCATCTTCCCCCTCTCCCGGTCTCTGTCTTTCCCTGTTGCGGATGGACTGTGTCCGTTCTTCTGCCGGCTTCTCTGGGTCTCCAAGGCCTTTAGCTTGCGAGCATGTTTGTGACCTTTGTAGTGGGCCTCCGCCTGGGTCTGACCATGACACACACACACACACACAAATGTGCACACAGGAGCAGAACAAAATCAGCGTACACTATATGACAGAATCAGTGACATAATTAAATTAATGAAGGACAGCATGGAATCAGTAAACTGTAATCGTTCCATCTGTTCCATTGCTTCGGCTTCACATGCTTCCATGGAGTCAGGGAGAAATTACGCGATTGAGCATTTTGACTCAGAGGAAGAGCCACATCACCATGTTGATCATCGTCATGGTTGTGGCACAAATGAGCATATCAGTTGGACTCATGGCATCTCATGACCATCCTGTGAGCTCACTGGATTTTCTCGCCACTGATTCATTTTGACACAAAATGACACGTGTCCGTTATTCTGCAACACGAGATGACCTCTGTGCCTTCCTCTGTGAGAGAAAACGCTTTTGTGGGCAGCGCGGCAACAGATGCATGCAGATTTGGGATCCCAAAACGGCTCTGGTTGGTTGCAGATAATGCAAGACGTGCTGCACAGAGGAAGATCAGCTTCCAGCAAGTAGAAGTGCACCACCAGTGGAACAAAACAACTGAAGCAAAACACTTTTATCTGGTAATTCAATTCATTCACACAATTAATATTTCCGCACAACACGTCAAATCTAGACATTGCCTATGTAACTTAAGGAAACAAACAGCAATAAAGTAGCATGTTGTCGATGATTTTGTTGGTGAATTTCTAGAACAATGTATATCTATTATATAGCTATTGTGTTCAATATTCAATAACATTTTCTATGACAACCAAGCAAACTCCAATCTGCTGATGAAGACCTGGAGGACTTTAAAAGAAGGCGGAAAAGCTTGAGTTAGGATTTCTAAAATTGTGCAACTTATGCTCAGATGAAATAGGCCTTTAATATTACTGAATACAAACTCTTTTACAGCTGAAGAAATATATTAGGGTAAACAGGACTTATTCTCAGCAGACATTTTGAATCGTCATTGTAGGAAAAGCACAGGAGTTACTAGTAACATAAACAATGGCTCTGTTCAATTCAAGTGTCCCAATAAGGCATGACAGCGAGCCAGCGTGCACAATACCGGGACCCTGAAAGCAGCTAAATGGAATTCAGCCATAATTCATTTTATTATTTACACCA
>JAVQJF010077886.1:0-22584 GCA_036023855.1 Gadopsis marmoratus | reverse complement strand
CACACACACACACACACACACACACACACACACACACACACACACACACACACACACACACACACACACACACACACTTCTAAACTTAACCCTTTCAGTCTCAGGCCAATAGCTGAGTTTTTGTACCACTTCCATTCATAAGCCTGTCGAAGTCAAATATGAATGTACTGCACGTTTTCTTTCTCAGAATAACCAGGACTATTTGAATATGAAGATTTATTTGATGTTGCATTAAAGATTCCTGATGGATTACATATACATGTGGAATTTTGAAGGGGTCAGATTTGAGACAAAGCAGATTGTCAGCCGCTGTGGCTCTTCAGAGTGACACTGAACTCAACAACAGCTCAGAGAACCACCTCCACTTATCGCCTGATATGTGTTTGTAGCAGTAAGAAAAAGGACGTCTCTGGTGTGTGAATTAGTGTCTGACGTGAAAAGTAGCCATGATTTTGTTGCCAGGACCAGAGCTGGGCCTAGAAAGTGGGGTTTGGGCTGTGTTCTGGTTTTAGGGGGATTCAGGTGTCTACAGAGCGTAAACGCAGACCATCAGGTTTGTTGTATATACCGGTATTTTGAGTTTGCTCGAAAATCTGGATTCATAAAATCGGTAAACAAAGGGCAACAAAGCTTTCCCACTCTGGTTTGACTTTTCCCTAAAATACAGTTACAATACTAGTATTCCATTTTTGTATTTACAACCTTTTATTGAGTCACCCGTCATGAAAGTGCCTCTAATCACTGACTCTGTGGACAAGAGCTGGCTTTGTAGTTTGAACCTGTCGTCGTCTTTTACTTCTCGTCGTCGTGCTCCAGCGGGCCAGCTGGCAGGGAGCTCCTCGGTAGAGATGTACAGGCAGGTGCTTCTGGCCGGATGCCGCTGTGTGGAACTAGATGTGTGGAAAGGACGAACTGCCGAGGAGGAACCCGTCATCACACACGGGTTCACCATGACATCGGAAATCCCCTTTAAGGTGCGTGTACACACCGTAGCACTCGAGCCGCTTTCCACCTGTTCGACCTGTTGCCCTCTGGCAGGCGCTGCAGGTCCGTACGGGCCAGAACAAACGGACCCAGGAACAGCTTCTTTCCCAAAGCTGTTAACATACTGAGCCCAAACCTGCACTTATGTAACCAACACTGACACCACTTTCTACTTAGACACTACATATTACCGCTGCTATTTCTGTACCTCGAGTGTTTCATTTATTTATTTATTTTACATTGTGTTTTTGTATTTTTTAACTATGTGAACACTTTAAGGAGCTGCTATTTAAATCTCATTGCACTGTGTATAAATGACAATAATGGCTTTCTATTCTATTCTAGTATCGCAGGTCCGCTAAGCTTTCAGTTACTTTATAGTCATTTCATAGTGTATTTAGCAAGTTAGCATTTCCTTGTCCACTGAGCATGTTTAGTAGACCATTTTCAGTTTGATTGCTCACATTATGTGACTATATCAAAATGCTGCTGCCAGACCATCAGCAATTCTCAGATGCATTCTCTCCGTCCTTGGCTTCTCGGTAGTTGTTTCAACATTTTTATTCTTGGTGGGAGCTCTGGTGCCTGAGGGGTTCAAGGCGACGGGGATCGTACTCCTCCCCCATCTCATCTCTCTCCTGTCAATTCTAATAAAGGCATCAAATGTCCAAAATTTCACAAAAATGTCTTTTGTGTCATCTGGCGTAGGCTTCCTGTTTGTTCCAAGGGCCAAATCATACGTTGATGAAGCCGCTGTTGGGTTTTTCATCGTCTTAGCTGCTGGAATATTTAGAGACTTTGCCTTAGATGTGCTCAAAAATACATATCGTTTAAAGGCAGACTCCTGCACATTTGATTACTTCTGTTTTTTTTGTGTTTATGTTTTGAACTGTATCTATCAAATGTTTTGCATTTGCTTGCTTGCTAATCTTGGTACTGATGTCGTTTCGTTACGTTATTTTCCAGGAAGTGATAGAAGCGATCGCAGAGTGCGCCTTCAAGACCTCACCTTTCCCTGTCATTCTCTCCTTTGAAAACCACGTGGACTCGTGAGGATCTGTCTTTATTTATGTGTTGATTTATGTGTTGAGTGATCTATAAGGATTGATATCTATCTATCTATCTATCTATCTATCTATCTATCTATCTATCTATCTATCAGTTTAAAACAGCAGGCTAAAATGGCCGAATACTGTCGATCTATTTTCGGAGAAGCTCTGTTGATTGACCCTCTGGACAAATACCCTGTAAGTAACACACACACGACATATATACATTACACTTAACATTTAGTAGCTGTTGAACGAGCACGAATTGTGTGTCGCTCGCTAACTGCAGCTAGCGTTTGTACTGTCGTCTCCACCGTGTGTGTTTGCAGCTGGAGTCAGGTGTCCCGCTGCCCAGTCCTCAGGAGCTGATGGGAAAAATTCTCATCAAGAACAAGAAATCCCACAAACCCTCCAACAACACGGACACCAAAAGGCTGACGGACCAGCCTGCCAATCAGAGCAGCGAGCCAGTGTCTCCTAGCAACAACACGGGAGGTAAGACACAAAGACACACATGAGAAATCCATGTGAAATGTGTTCAGCTGTGACACACTGACAGTCTTTGTATCGAAACTACAGTGACTCTGTGGTTTCTCGGGCTGCCAGAACTGCATATGGCTGGAAAACACTAATAACGAGTGCTCAGGCTTTAATTTAGTGGAACCAATGTAATTGTCAATTAAGTGTTTTTTTGTGTGGATCTTTCAAACTGGAATCTGCAGCAGACATATTTCCTCGCATGTATGAGTAAGCGTCAGCACTGCCACTGTTGGCTGGCGTTTGGAGATTCAGACCACTGGTATTGTTTTTAGATATTAATTGAACAAATCAAAGGAGAGAGAGAGAGAGAGAGAGAGAGAGAGAGACGAGAAGGATTTGAAGGAAGAGGGCAAAAGATGACAAAAACCATCATTTCATTTTTGCGGCTACAGAGTTCATCTTGTTGTAGCTTATAAAAAACATGTTTCCAATTGAAGTAAAAAAAAATAAAAAATGAAAATCACCAAAAGTTCAATCACATGCTTATCGCACAATCTTATTTCCATATTTTCTGGATTCAGAGGTGCCCCTGTCCGAGGACACCTCTCATTATTCAAACATAATGTCCACCGTGATTTTGGCCAAAGTGAGGACTCTGCTCCTTCTGCTCACGCTGGTGTCTTGGATGTTCTCCTGCAGTCCGCTGCGCCTCATCAGGGATGTCTCAGTAATGAGCAGGCCATCCCAGAAGAGGTCGGAAGCTCTGAACAGAAATTAAACAGCGGCGCAGGGGGAAATTAGGGAGCCTTATTGACACGCCTGATGTGCAAATCCTGAAAACAGGTCTGGGACTGAGAGCCTAGTAGCTGCTGTGCTGAAGTACATACTCATACACTGAGCAGGACCCTTTAGTCAGCTGAGTGGGCTGAACAATCACCTGCAGACACGTTAAAGCAGTGGGTTGCTTACAAAAAAACTCCGGGCATCTGTTTGCTTTGTATTCTGATCTTTTGTGCGTTTTCTACGTGAAATCAAAGCACAGATTTGAGTTTGTCATATAGCAGTCAGATATTGTGACCTCCTGTTGGTTTACCTGTGGATGGATTGTAATGTTTGCATAGAGCAAAGCAATCTTAGAGGCTGACAGACGGTTTCATACGTTCCTGCAGAGGAAAGGAAGCATTTAACCAGTTATATGCCATGTTGCCGTGTAGCGTGTGGATGATGCGATCAGCTGTTTTCCTCGTCTCTCATTAAAATGAAGTGTTTACATGATGCCGGTCTGTCTGCAGTGAGACTCCAAACCTTGGAACTGATAACAAGCCTGCCTAGTGATCAGACTTGTTACCAGCTGCCTTGTGTGCACAGTGTCTGCTGGAATACTGATCTTTGATATTTGGGGGGGGTGACAGAGGAAGGGATGACGAGACGATGCGGATGAAGACTTGTTTAACTTTAATTTTAACAGAGATCGAGGCTGAGAGTGAGGAAGATGATGATGATGAAGATGATGATGGTAAAAAGGTCAGTGGTGACGTCGCACAAAGCTCAGGGGCGGTCGCGATCTCGCTGCCGTCGCCGTTTGTTAATGTTTGCAAGTGTTGCTTATTTCCGTTGTTGTGTCCTTTGTTCTTTCTGCCATTGTCATTGTTAGTCTTGCTGTGGACTCTAAGTGCTTTTGCTGTTGTTAGCACTTGCTGCTTGTTGCTGTCGTCTGTGTGTCACCCTCGCCGTTGTCTCGGCAGTGTGTTGCTGTCTGGTCCTCGTGCTGTCGCTGTTGCCGTCGATTCTCACCGTGCGCCGTTCCTGCCGTTTTGTTTTCTTGTCCTCGGTGTTCACAGTGGGCCTCAGCTTTAGCCATACAGGCGATGACGGCTTGGTTTGATTGATTTAAAAGAATTCTTCACCAGTCACCAATTTTCCTGTAACACTGTCAGACTCATGATGGACAGTTAAAAAAAAAAAACAGGAAGCTAGGAATCGATGCAGTAGAACCGGAGATATCATCTTTTTTTATTCCGCACATT
Organism: Gadopsis marmoratus; assembly: GCA_036023855.1. Taxonomy (NCBI): domain Eukaryota; kingdom Metazoa; phylum Chordata; class Actinopteri; order Centrarchiformes; family Percichthyidae; genus Gadopsis; species Gadopsis marmoratus. Next base: position 18,044 of record JAVQJF010077886.1, on the reverse strand, counting down.
TTTCTTCCATGTCAAAACCTGGCGCAGATAATTACCCACAATGCATTTCGACCGCCGACAGTTTGGTCAGAGATTCGGGTGCGTTAGCAGCCACTGATGTGGCCTCGAGACGCTTCAAAGGTCTGGAAAGCTCACGCACTTATAACTCCTCACCCACAGATTTTTTTTCATTTTCTTTTTATTGACTTTTAGAGTCTTTCAACAGTCACAAAAGCACAGTACATAACAAGACAGAACATTTCCGGGACATTCTCCCCCACCCAGGCCATGAAACACATAGAGGGAAGAGAACAAAAAAATAAATAAAACGTTACTAACCACAAAGGAAGGGGCTCAGACAACAGGTACAAGAGGAGTTGGGAAAGACATTTGGGGCAAAGTTTAATATTATATTGAACTGATCGATGATGTGCAGGAGGAGAAGTTAGATTCCATCCCAGTGGAATCAAACGTCTGGCCAGTAAAGTCGTGAGGCCAGCACTCGGATTTCTTTCATTTTCAACCTTGCAGTCTTCCGCCATAACCGGCGCTGACTGGAGTGACGTCACTTAAGGCAACTTGTCAGATTTTGTGCAGCTCCCTCTGAACGTTTATCACACATACAGTAGAACGCCCTGCACGAGTTCCCCTTATCCTCACAAACCGATGAGCTGAATGTGGGAGGAGAGACGCGATCGGGCAAAATGAAGAATCTGCTGATAGAAAGAAAGACAATAAACTGATATCAAACAAACCAAACGGTGTTGGGTGTTCAAACATAATTCACTTTGTGAAGATCTGGCAGTGGGGGAAGGTTTGTGTGTATCTGTGTTTGAAAGTGTACCTGGATGTCTAGTTGGGATTTGTTGTGACGTTGGTCTTACTGCTCACTGATGTTGCCGCCTTTTGTCTCTAAGAGCTGAAAGGTCCTGACTGCGGTTTGTTGGAGAACGTTGCAGTTACACGACGTTGGAAATGATGAAGCCTTCAGACCATTAAGCCCAGCACTCTGAATTTCAAAATGTCAAACTTTACCCTTAAACTTGATTCCTGTTGCCATTCCTTTCCAGGGCTCAGCAGAGCGGGAGGCAGTGGCTACAGAGGAAATGTCAACTCTGGTTAACTACGTCCAGCCGACCAAGTTCAACTCCTTCGAAGCCTCCAAGAGTAAGAGAAGCAGAACAGAACCCGACACTTTGATACTGAACAGTGCAGGAAACCCTTCAGTTGCATTTCATGCCTCTCAGCTGTCTCTGTACGAGGAGCAACATTTCACGTCTTGATGATGACCTCTGATGAAAATGTACAAATGACGGCGCGGCAGTTTGTCTGCCATTGATCTCGTTGTTTGTTGAAGTGACAAGTTTGCGTGTAAAAAAGAAGTTATCTGGCGTTTTCGATGCAAAGTTTGGGTCCTTGCAATTTACCACAGAAACATAAAAGTCTCACTTAAAGGCGGAAAGTTGTGTCAATTATTATCCAAACCCAATGTGTGAATCGTGTTGAAACCAAGGTAATTGCTGAAAAATGTTTGTGTGCGTAGAGGCAGCCCGCTGTTACCACATGTCGTCTTTTGTGGAGACCAAAGCTTTGGAGCACCTCACAAAGTCACCAGTGGAGTTTGTGGAGTATCCTTGGCAACAGTTACCACAGTCGCAGCACGCCATGGCAACCGCTTCTTTACTTTTGTGCTCCTCTTTCTTCTTTTGCGGCTTTCTTTTTTTGTTTGTTTGTTTTTTTTATATAAACCTTCAAAAATCTGTCTCAGTCTCTCTGAGCGACTTTTAGCATTAATTTTAATTTCAATAGCTGCAGTTTTTTTTCACTTTGTGAAAGTCTGTGCACCAGTGTGTACAGGTATAAAACATTTTACATGAATATACAGTACTGTGCAAAAGTGTTAGGCAGGTGTGATGAAATGCTGTACACTAAGAATGCTTTCAAAAATGGAAGTGTTAATAGTTTAGTTTCATATGACGATGTAATAAGTGTAGAAACGAGTGTATTAGTAGTTGTAGAAGCACAGTAGTTGTAGCCGTTGTAGTAATATGCATAAACATATTTAGAAATTTTCTTTACCTGAAATTGTAATGTTGTGATTGATCTTTCACGTACAGCACTGTTGGATGTTTGGCAGTGACATGGGGGCTAAACGTAACTAACTCGATCATTGTTCTTAACCTTACATTAACCAGATATAATAAATCCCAGTTGAGTCGTATTTATCCTAAAGGAACCAGAGTCGACTCGTCCAACTTCATGCCTCAACTCTTTTGGAACGCTGGCTGTCAACTGGTGGCTCTCAACTACCAAACTATAGGTGAGGCTTTGACCTCTGACCCCCAGTCTGGAAATCATCCTCTAAACGTGTCTTTGATGAAATAAAGTAAAAAGGGGACTTTTAGCTCTGACCACAACTTCTCCTATGTTGCTACTGTAGCGTTTGCAGCCCCAAACTTAATATTAGCTCCTTGTTCCAGATTTGTCCATGCAGCTCAATCTCTTCATGTTCGAGTACAACGGTCGGAGCGGCTACAGGCTGAAGCCCGAGTTCATGAGACGGCCAGACAAACACTTCGACCCCTTCGCAGAAAACACAGTGGATGGCATCGTAGCCAACACGCTCTCTGTGAAGGTACAACGGCGTCCTTTTGTTCAATTATAATAATAATAATAATATTTATAGAGCACTTTTCTAAAACCAAGTTACAAAGCGCTTCACACAGGCAAAAACACAATAAACGCAATAAAACAAGCAAAATTGGTAAGAATCAAGAAGTATGAGGAAAAGCTTTCCGATGAAAGTATGTTTTAAGAAACATTTATGTGATTGTAGCATCTTAAATTATTGGCTGACACGTGTTCGTATCTGTCTGTCTGTCGGTCCGTCTGTTCCTCTGTGTGCTGTAGGTGATTTCAGGCCAGTTTCTGACTGAGCGCCGGGTGGGTGTGTATGTGGAGGTGGACATGTTTGGGCTTCCTGCGGACACCAGGAGGAAAGCGCTGAAGACCAAAACCTCTCAGAACAACAACGCCGTCAACCCAGTGTGGGACGAAGAGCCGATTGTCTTCAAAAAGGTGAGATACAGCAGAGAGACGGGGGGAAGTACTTTGGTAGAATCCGTCTGTTAATGGCTCGACTTCACCTCTCTGGCAGGTGATTCTTCCTACTCTGGCCTCTCTGAGAATCGCTGCCTTTGAGGAAGGAGGGAAGTTTATTGGTCATCGGATTATCCCAGTGACTGCCATCAGACCAGGTAGTTGTTTTACACACTTTTATCCCTAACTTTCTCTTTGCCTATTGTGAAACTTTAAAGTGGTTATCTGTGAGATCGAGCTTCATTAAGTCTTTTTTTTCCCGTCTACTCTACATTCCAACTTTTTCTTGTATTTATTCAAAGAAATTGGCTTTTGCTTGTGCAAATGTCAGGAAACAGACAATGGTTTAAAACAATCTTTTAAAAACTGTCCTGAACTGAAATTATGATAAATGACTATTGAATTATGTCAAAAGTAGCAAAAGGGACATGTCTTCATTATTATGTTCTTCCCTAACTTGAAACAGGAATACATGCATACTTAATTTTCTTTTGCCTTTAATGCCAGCCTGTGTAGACTCCAAATTAGTTGTAATGTATTTGTTACATTATTCAGAAACTTTCTTTCTGTCACTGCCTCCTGGGAGACGCAACCTGGCTCCCACTGTTTCCAAAAGCCCTTTTAACTCCGCTTGCAGAGACATGCTGCTGCTTTGAAAAATGTCATCCACCACTTTAAATGAAATCCCTGGTAATTTCTCCTTGTAATTTTTGTCATTAAGTTACTTGCGTCTGGTGTGAACTCAAATGCATCTTTCTCTTTCTGTGTCTTCTAACATCCGATGCGAGATTCCACGTTATTGTTCACCCTGAATAAACCACAGGGCTCTGTGTTGGTAAATGTTCCCTTTAGGTTACCGTTACATCGGTTTGAGGAATGAGAAAAACCAGTCTCTGATTCTACCAGCTGTGTTTGTCTACATCGAGGTCAAAGATTACGTCCCAGACACCTTTGCAGGTACAAATTTCAAGTCAAACTTTCCACTTGACCAACACTTCCCACAGTCAGTAAATTCCTGGAAATGTCATGAAATTAGAAAAACTAAATGGTTTGGAAAGGTTTTGAATATACATTGGTTCGGCTATTTAAATATGTTCATAAAAACAAAACGCTACGCAAAATATGTCCCTCGTGTTACTGATTTAAAATCTAGTGCTGCGATGCGTGACCGTTGAAACGTGATACGCGTTGGCGTGTGCCGCTAGTTGACGGCGGGGAATGTCTGAAGTTAGCAAGCGCTAGCAGTTTGCTTGTCCACAAATGCCTGGGAAGTGCATGTTCAGTGATGTTAAAGACAAATATAAAGCATGGCTCAGGAGAGAGGCAGACGCGAGCCTGCGCCCCATGATCGCTATACAGGCCAACCTATTAGAACTACTTAAATAAAGTTGTGGAAATGGGACAAAATGTTATGGGAATGTCTTCATTGGTAAAACTGTGGGGGAACCGTGGATTTAGTCTACCTTGTTGGTCAGGACCTTAGATAACCACTAGTTATGTCTATATAAACCCTCCCAGGCACAACTGTCTGCTCTGCATTTATCTGTTTCTGTATATCTCTCTAGATGTGATAGAGGCTTTGTCCAACCCTATTCGATATGTCAACCTCCTGGAACAGAGGTCTAAACAGCTGGCGGCTCTGACGCTGGAGGACGTAGAGGAGGACACGCAGACTGAGGTCGGCCCTGTTTTCTACAGTTTTTCTGTCTTTGTCTCGAAAGCAGAACATTCGGTTGTAACTCTGGTTGATGTCGTTATTCAGGATGAGGCAGACACTTGTGCAGAGCGTAAGAACGACCTGAAGTCAGCTCCGCTGGAGAACGGGCTCAGCCCTGCCTCTGGCCCTGTAGGCCACACCCCCATTGCCACAACGCCCAAAGCCTCCGCGGCCAATCAGCAAGCAGCAACAACAGGTAGCATCCACCTAAAAACAGAGTGTATAAAGTACATCTTAAATATGCTAATATTAATAATTTTAAAAATGGCTCTTGTCCTAAAGGTACCGTTGATTTTATTGTTGTTACTGATGTTGATTATTTCTTCTCTGCATTTTAGATGCAGCCAAACCAGCTGCAAAGAGTGAAGACCTGGTTGTAAGTGTTTTGATAGGTCAGTATCTACATAAATCATTCTTTAAAGTCAATCGTAATGAATTAAATAAAACTGAATGTATATGAAGGAGTGTTAAATCATGAAGCGTGAAACCATAATCAATCTAATGTATGTAGCATATAAGCCTGTAAGATGTGGACGTGTATGTGTTTAGAAATGTGCTTGTGTTTGGGTGACATGGGGTTAATTGGTGCTGGTGTTATAATCCATCTATGTTGCCAAAACGTACTGTACTCTTTTTGTAGCAGGACAGACTTATTTGACACTATTTTTGGGTGGTGATTGAGTAACAATTCTGTTAATAATGTGTCATAAGTCACATTATGAAACACTTCGTCCAAACGTTAACAGAAGTAACAAGGGGGGGAAAAAAACACCAGAGAAAAAACGTAAGATTTTATTCATTCTTAGAAATGCCTATTAAAATATGCTGTGTGATCACTTGTGGTGACAGATGTCCCAGTGTGCAGCATAGCGAGTCTGCAGCAGTCGAAGGTTTACCAGAAGGAGCTGAGACGTCAATTTAAAGAGCTGAAGGATTTAGTGAGGAGGCACCAGAAGAAAACATCAGAGCTCCTGAGGGAGTTCAACAACAAGCACAAGAAGATGGCCAGACAGTGCAGCAAGAGCAGGTATGCATATTGTAAATACTGTGTTTCCTCTTCTCTCGTCTCACCTCGTTGCTTTAGACTTGAGTCAAACGTGAGAAACATCATGTCAGTGTTCTTATTTAGCGTCTCAGCACAAACTGAAGTGATCGCTTCCCCTCTCTTGTTTGGTATGAAGTGAGATATCCTTATTTGTCGTGATGTAAAATCTGTGCATTTGCTCGTTCATCAGGGGTTCGTGTCCGGACAGTGACAAAGACGAGCGCCTCCAGCAGCTGAGAGACGAGCAGCAGCAGCAGCTTCTGGCTCTGAGGCAGGAGCAGTACTACAGTCAGAAATATCTGCAGAGAGAACATATCAAAATGGTAACGTCCAACAAAACCAACTGCTGCTGCTGTCGATGTCTCAGAAATGCTGGTTGTCTATATTTGGATGAACTAAACTCCCTTAAGGTTCCTTTGACATGAAAAGTTCAAAATAAAACGCCCTCCCCCCCACAATAAAAAAGTCAAAATGCTAAATAAGTGTCATTGAATGATAACACAGCAGGACATAACAATATAAAAACTTGATTCTGTGCCACATTAAGTTTTACAGTATGTGTTACGTTTAGGATTCAAGGTCAAGTTCCAAAACCGGCGTCCAGGTTCTGTGTTGTGTTGGCCCAGTGCGCTCTGAACATGGAGGTAAAAGGCGTCAAGCTGTTAAACCAGAGTTTCTGTTTCCTCCAGCTGACAGAGCGACTGAGCAGTCTGGCTGAGGAGAGTCACAACTACCACATGAAGAAACTCAAAGACATCTGCGACAAGTAAGTTGCAAATCTGGGACTAAAATGATATTCATTTAGCATCTTAGATTTCTGTGGGCAACTACACAAAGAATCACATTGTTAACAGCTGCTTTTTTTAGCATCTTCAGAGGAACTCGTCACTCGTAAACAGTCAGATGCCACGAAACTGAAAGAATCTCAGACGTAAAGCTTTCAGAAACAAATCCGATAAATTCTTATGTTTGAAAGCTGAAAAGCTACTTTTACAAGATTAGAAATAGAACTGACATGTTGCAGACAATGCTGACTTTGACCAGGACCATCTTTGGACTTTAGAAATGTTACTTCCCAATCAAGACGTATTTGTGTTGTTAAATTGAGGTAATAATAATATAATCCATAATAATCTATACTCTGGTATGCTTTTATTACAAGAGGTGGCCTTTCTGTTAGTCTGACTACTCCCTGCTGCACATACAACCACATTTCAACACCAGACTCAACGTTAACCATTTTTTCCAATGTTTTCCTGTTGCCTGCCGCAGGGAGAAGAAAGAATTGAAGAGGCAGATGGATCGAAGGAGAACAGAGAAGATCAACCAAGCGAAGACCAAAGAGAAGCATCTGGCTGAAGAGTACGAGACACACAAACCGATAGTATTCCACCGCACCGCAGCCTAGATACCAGCTGCAGCTCCTTCACCTACTCCGTGCACTGATTCATCCATCTTGTCTTGTCTGAGGAGAAACAGATTTAGCCCAAACTGAACCTCTCTGACTGTGTGTTCCCAGGGAGAAGATCGAGATCAATAAGTCCTACGTCAATGAAGTTGTCCAGAACATAAAACGGGTGAGCGGCGGAGGAAGAATCTGGATTAAAGCAGCACTGGATTTTTGTTGCTAGGGTTTTTCTCCAGGCCGAAGACTGCGGAGACCATGAGATGATGAAAGTTTTCTGTTTGCAGCACTATCTCTCTCTGCAAGTCTCTCTGCAAGTGTAAAACACTTGATAAGCCTCTTTGATTGTCTGTCTGTTTCTCTGTCTGCAGCTTGAGGAGACTCAGGCGAAGCGCCATGATCAGCTGGTGGAACAGCACAGTGAGCTCCTGCAGGAGATACAAGACCAGAAGCCAAAGGTAAAATACAAGTGTAAACTTGCCTTTCTAGCCTCCCATAATTGCCTGTTTGTGATGATCCCTTATGTCTTGCCTCGCCTCAGTGGAATGCACCTCCTGCCACTGTGCGTACTTCACGCTTGGATGCGCCACACACCAGCAAATGCCTTGACCGCGGGGCTCCGAGCTGCCGCTGCCGTCTGCGGCTGCACACCCACACAGTTTAGGATCAGTACTGACGTCTTTGAGTGATGTAACGTGCCCTCTGGCAGCCATATTGGTGCTGCTCAACTGTTGGCAGTAATGGCTGACAACAGCTGGTTGCGTTCCTAAATGTACAACCCATCTGTCTCAACAGTAGGAAAGGAACAAGGGGAATTTCTGTGTGGTTTTTGACTGGGCGCTGAGTCATCGCCAATGTTTTTCACTGATTCTGTTTACATGGTCTGAGTTTAGTTTGAAACCACCAGCAGTCAATCAATCCGAAAGACACCTGTAGCCAGTGTGAATCACGCTTCTCTCGTCTCTGTCCAGCTGCAAGGGGCCGTGGAGGCAGATTTTCAGGAGAAGTTCCAGTGCTTGCCCGGAGAGATTCAAGACTTCCTGCAGGACAGGAAGGCGGAGGTCAGAGGTCACAGCAAGTCCCGGCCATCGACGCCACACGAGACTCTGTCAGAGGAGGACTGAAAGGAAAAATGTGGGAAAGGGTGCGGAAGAGGAAGAATCGATGGAAGCAGAGTGGAGTCAAGTCACGAAAGTGCAACGGATCAAAACACGAGGACGTAAGAAAACCAACAGAGGGAAGCGCTGATGAAAGAGAGGGAGGGAGTAAATATAGGCAGAGGAGGTATCAAGATCATAAAGACTGTTACTTTGCTTTTTAATGGAAGAATGCTCTAATGATTTATTTTTTAATTCCATTCAAGCATGCACTTTGCTGTACTTCAGCATTTAATCAGAACCCGTTTAGTCTTGTTTTCTGTCACCTGTTATTTTGACAGACAACTGAAACCCAACAGTTTGTACTGCATGACAACTCTATCTATCTATCTATCTATCTATCTATCTATCTATCTATCTATCTATCTATCTTTGATGCACATGGAGAGATGTTACACAATTGTATCTATTTTATTTTATAGAAGTGGCCGTGACAACTTCTACAGTGCTCAGAATCAACTGCTAACACACTTAGAAAGGCAACAGTGCCACTGCTGGCACCTCAGCTGTATTTTCTAAGCATTTAGTTATCAGAATCGGTATTGCTCTCTTTATCAGGCTTGCATAATTGCACACACAAAGTCCCGCTCGGAAGCTGAACCAGCACATCCACAGTCTGATCTGTTTTCAGCAGCTTTGCTGGAGGTCTAACGGTAACGAGGGAGGGCCGAACGTTCCTTTTCCACTTTTCCCGCCCAGATTTATCCACCAGATCGTGCTGGTCTAAAAACATTAAGACAACAAGGTAGGATTAGATATAATGATGTATATTTTTAACAATACAGGATGATGCGACAGCACATGATACCACAACATGATGTGAATGCTGTACACTTTAATGGGAGAATACACACACACACACACTGTTTATCAATGATTTTTACGGCCGTGGTTTTATGTTACGTCGATGCATCTAATGTCCTATTATGGGCCGTTTTTCTTTTATTCTGTCTGTTTGTTCATCTAGAAGCTGGCCGTCATAACAAGTACGACCTTAACAGGGATGAAGCCCATATTCAGAATATTAATGAGTATGTTGACACAGTATGTTGTTGTTTTTGCGAGATTTATACTATAGACGACCACTGGATCATTTATTGAGTCCGCAATCAGTTAATTATGCACATATTTATTTATTTGTTTACCCATGGGTTTTGGGGAGAAAAACTGATCGCGATTTCTGTTAAGTTATTAAACTGATGTATCACAGCATGACTGTTAGCCTGAGACATTTATGGACCAGTGGACTTTTACTTCAATGAGCAGGAGGCAGAACGCACGGAAAGACGCTGGGGGGGGTTAAGAACAAAATTCTTGCAAATTCACCTGTTTTTGACTTCTTTGAAAATGAAAAAAAAAACTGAATGACTGTTTCCTGACCAGTAGCAGCGACAGCCCATCGGCTCCCTCTGCTGCACAGACAGTCCAACAGCTGGACGTCCTGCTCGATGTGGAAGAGCCTCGAAGTCTGCTGCCGCCGCATGATTTAGTTGTTTTTTGATGTGAAAGTTGTTTTAACACAGTTATCATTCTGACGGTCTACTTCTTCATTTTATTCATTGTTATTTTCACGGTGATTAAGGATCAAGAACATGAACGATTTATAAATCTGTTGAAATAGTTTCAGAGTGCAAAGTCGATCTATTTTCTTTCTTTTTTTTTTTTGTAAAATGATTGGAGCTTGTCCCCTCTTTGTACCGTGACCTTCCAGGCAGCATCTGTTGGAACAGTTTCCATGTTTTGCTTTTCCTCTGGACGTGTACGACTAAAGGCAAACGCTGGGTTCAACAACCGTTTTGCAGGGAACCGTTTCTTCAAACTTGACTGCGTCATTGAGATGGGTCGACCTTGGCCACGGCCTGTACCTGACCTCCTAAAGGGTAGCCCACGCTGCAAGTTCGACGGCAACACTTAGCTCCGTGTGCTAACATCAGTTCGCACGAGCACCTCGCTGTTCTGTCGCCATTTTAGGTCCAAATTATCTCTTAAAAACACGTTTTAAATCTGCAAAGTGGCTGAGGTTCTCCAACAAAATGCCTTGTTGAACGCACCCCTGCTTTAGTGGCTAAACTGAGCATGCTCTGTTGTCTTGGATTCCTCCCGCCAGTTGAACTGTTTCTTGGTTTTGCTGGATGCCATTATTAATTCAGAGACTATTAAAAACATTTGACCAAACACGGTGGCGTTATCCGTTAATGTCCCCGGCGCTTACAGCCCCGTTTTTAACTTCGGGAACAGGCTCCGATGACGCGCGCGAGAGAGAGAGGAGGTAATTGCTGCTGTCGGCCCCATCGAGACAAACCCACTGCGTTCGTGTCTGTACACAAAAGCCCGCTGTTGCTGTGATTTGGTGCACGAGCGCGATGATGTGGGCTTTTCCACACAGAGGCGGTGTGCTGTAGTGGCCGTGGGGGAGGAAGGTGGAGGAGGGCTTTCAAGCTGAGAAATAGCCTGTCGTCATTTCGCTGGACTACCGAGAAGTTTGTCACCGACAGTCTGCAAATTGAATCAGCAGTTGTGTGTGTGTGTGTGTGTGTGTGTTTCTTCTCCCGCTTGTTGTGGGCGGCTTGTTTGTTTGTCTGTTTATTTACCCCCGGCTCGCCTCCCTTGCCCAACGTCTTTGTTGCCTTTGTTCCTTCACGTTGTTCTTGTTTTCCGTGCAATTTTTCTCACTTTTGTTTGAATTTGAACCCTTTCGCCTTCATGTGACCCTCTGGTGGGTCCGTTGTTGCGTTGCTCAAACCCACGGAGCTTTATTTTGTCACATCTAATCATGGTCCACAAATGTTCCACAAAAACTCTTAAATGTTGTAACTCTAATGCAGTGCTTCAGCCAGCGCAACAGTGCATCTGGGATTTAAAGGTCCACTAATCTATATTAACAACGGACCAACGACTGTGTGTCATGTGGATGGGCTTCCTGGTTACCGCAGAGAGACGTTTAGCAGCTTTTTCACTGAGCGCTGAGTCAGAACAGTGAAGTCGCAGGACGGAAAGAAGCAAAAACAACGAGGTGAAAGCCGCTCAAACGCTCCGTAGCGACGAGAGGATGATAACCCCCATTCACGGCCTGCAGTCACGTGGTCCACTCTTACTATAACAGTATGATAATATGTCAGAAATGTGTGCTGTTTCAGCCGTGTTGCGGGGGCTCCACTGCCCCCGAGTGGCCAGATGCCAACATTGGCGTGAAGCCTTTGAAAACATCAACGCAGCGACTGTGCGGAAGGTGATTCTCAAACGTTCAAAGCTATGTTTTGCTTTGAAGTTGACAGCTTAGAAATGGTTCCTATTAAACACCTGTCCACGGTGATTATACCGAGTAATCGCAGCAATGTTTTTGGAGAGAGGCGTGTTGCTGTTAATCTCTTTCTTTTTTGATGTTTGCGCACCACAAACACAATTCAACTCGCCTCCAGATCTAAAGAGACGGACCTCTTCTTACATTTGACCAGAGAGGCAAGTGGGGACGACTGTGGTCCTTCCCCGTTGTTTCCAGCAGGTGGTGGCAATGAGCCGCAAGTGGCCCCTCTCACTCGCCGCAGAAGAAGAGCCGCAGCCTCTCAGCCTCAGCACCAGCAGAGACGTCCACCTCCTCTGCTCTCCTTCCTCCTCCTCCTCCTCCTCCACCACTGCGGAACATCGGCCCGTTTCCATCCCATCACTCCAGCTCGCCATGGACAACTCCGGCAAAGAGAAGGAGGCCATGCAGCTGATGGCTGAAGCCGACAAAAAGGTCAAGGCGTCCGGATCCTTCCTCGGGGGGATGTTCGGGTAAAGGATGCTCTCATTCTCTTCTCTGTCTCTGTTTACCTCTCTCTCTCTCTCTCTCTCTCTCTCTCTCTGGTCTGTAGGTTAGATTCCTGCTCGCTGGGCCCACCGAAGCCCGTCAAGTGCTTCTGCTTCGTTGTCGGAGAAATCGTCACAATAACCAGATAATAAACCCATAATATACGCGTTGCCTTCCTGTGGCGCTCCGCAATGAGCCCCAAAGGCCCGACCAAACCCTGCGTTGTTGCATTTCGTGTTTTCTAGGCCCGTTCCTATGTAATCTGTCCCATAGGAGCGGGTGACTGTGACATTGTGTCCTGCTGAAGGATTCATCCATCTATAATCAAAGCGCCCTTTCCTCGTCCAAAAAATATGAGCAGTCATCGGAGATGATGTGGCCTGCGTGTCTGCGCGTCGTGGCCCGCCACGCAGGGGAAATGTAAATGTGGCACGTCGCCGGCTGCTGCTGCTGCGGGATGTGAGCGGGCTCGCACGGAGCGTGAGGCCGGGCAAGAGATGCAGCGAGGCGGGGAGAGCAGCGCGGCCGGGACGGTGTGAGAGGAATCAGCCGGCGGTGATGCGGGGGCTGGCTTTTTGTGTGTGTGTGTGTTCATGTGTGGGAGTTGAGGATGTTTACAAGTACAATGGAAACACTGATGTAACTTGAAGATAGATAGATAGATAAAAGATAAGCAGGGCTACTTATTGATTAACTGTCTGATCCATTTTGGATTTATTGAACCGAGGTAGAGCCAGAATCTACAGTATGCTTCATATGTTGAGTAATTTCAACCATACATACATATATATATTATATATATATATATATATAAATGTATACATTTATGTTGTAATGTTGCATGTAGAGAAATTATACTTGGATTTTTAGTCCATGGTTCAAGGCTCAATTTAGAGCTGAAATGATTAGTAGACTAATCAAGTATTCAACCCACACAACATTGATTGGCAATTATCTTTTGTCGATTATTGTTTTTAGGCATTTACTAAACAACCATTAACCATTTACAGCATTTTAATTTATGGCTTTTCTTTGTCTAACGTCGTAATAAAGTGAGAAATGTTGGGTTTTGGATTGTTGGTGGGGCAAAACAAGACATTGGGCTTTAGGGAGACACAAAAAACCATAAATGTAAACTAAAACAACATAAAATCTGTTTCACAGAGATATAAGAAGTGTTAAAAAAAACATTAAAACAATAACAAGGAGCAACAACAAGGTGTTAATCACCTGAACCACATTTTCCAAATCTGTGTCCACATTTTGCATCTTCGTGATATAAAATCAGACTTATAGACGAGTAACCAAATTAAGACATGGAGCAGACTCAGTTGGGATCATTTAGTGGTTCTGACAGGTGACCGGTAAATAAGTGGGCGAGCATGATATTAAAATGTGTGTAGATTCACTCTGACATCAACACACCTCTGAGTTCATTTGACTGATGATGCCGGAACAGATACTTTTCGTTTCATTGGTAAAAAAAAAAACAACTGGACATGAACTGAAACTGCGATGTTATAACTATACTGATACCATTAACCTTCAGTCTCTGCAGGATGTGGCCACAAAGTCATTTCACACAAAACCTCTGGTTTGTGTGGATGCAGGCTCTTCGTTATCGGCATAATGAGCGTGTTGTTGCGTGTGTTTCTACAGCCTCTGCGAGATGCTGACCGTCGCACACTTTCACCTGAAGATAAACCTCTAGTAAATAAGATATACAGATATGTTACTGTATAGATACGAAGCAGATGCACAAAGGAACATGAGTCCAGTTGAGTTTTATTTATTTAGATATTTTTATTTAAGATTCATGTCCCACAGGAGGGGAAACATTCGACTCTAGAGAGTTTTAGCTGCAGGGCGAACGCATCCTCAGCTGCCATCCACCGTGACGCCACTCTGCTAGTTTAAAATACTCTTTCATATTGGAGGACAAGGTCAAAGACAACGTGTGACAGTTTGCAACGTTAAAGTAAATGCCCATCGCAAATTCATGAGCTCGGGGAGTGGAACTCAAATTAGAAGAAAAGGGAAATTATTCCTTTTTATTGTTTTTTAATGCGTGTGTGTGTGTGTTATACAGGGGAAACCATAAGGTGGAGGATGCCTGTGAAATGTACGCGAGAGCAGCCAACATGTTCAAGATGGCAAAGAACTGGAGTGGTAGGTGACACACACACACACACACACACACACATATATATATAAGACACATATATATACATCACATGCATTTGCATTCATTTAAGCTTGTCTCGCTCAAACTGTGACTGCACACATATATATATGTGTGTGTGTGTGTAGCTGCGGGGAATGCGTTCTGTCAGGCCGCTCGGCTCCACATGCAGCTGCAGAACAAACTGGACTCTGCCACCAGCTTCGTCGACGCCGGCAACGCCTACAAGAAGGCCGACCCACAGGGTGAGCGCGCGCACACACACACACACACACACACACACACACACATGCATAGTTAAGTCTGTCAGTGTTTAACCAATTGCAGCTCTGTTCTGTCGCACTTACGCCTACAAACTTTGACCAGAAGATTCAGTCTTTATATTTCACGCTGTTTCTTTCTTCCCAAATAGAACCATTGGTACCTGACATGAAACACGTTTATCACTTCTGTTACCTACATACATGCATTGGTGCAGGCACATGGATAGCGTGCCTTCTCACTTTATTTGGGGTGCTGCTCAACTCTGATTGTGGTCTACTTGTCGTCCGTTGTGCTGTCCTTCCTCAGTATCTACTGACTTGTTAAGACTACAAAACGTATGTTGGCAGAAGTCAGCCTTTTTGTCCAGTCTATAATACATTAAATAATGATAATCATAAGAAAACCCTTTATTGAATGCAGGATTGATTCCTACACTGAGGTATTAGTACGTCTACTTATGTTAAAGAGTACTTCTTCCACCACTGGTGTTAAGCTGCTTCTTTTTTCTTCATAACTGTGGCACTGACATACCACACATGATGAAAGGGGAAGCCTCTGTATCACTTCTCTTCACAGTCAGAGTCGGGACCCTGAGGTGGTATTGGTGGAAGATTAAAACGGGTCCCTGGGTTGCTCTAGGAAAATTGATATCTGGGTTATGTTGCAGCAGCCCTCCTGCCTCTCTGTGATGAGCTTAATAAAAGACTGTGGGTTAGCAGGTTAGTAGTCGCAGGGGGAGGGAACTGAAAAGAGTTTTAATTTGAGAGAGTGGGCTCACAAGGCTTCAGCAGACTCTTTTCAGCGTCCTCGTATTTCTAACATCCCTCCTCTCCCTCTCATCTGTCTCTTTGCAGAGGCCATCAACTGTCTAAATCAGGCCATTGACATCTACACTGACATGGTAAGCTCCGCCGCAACTGTTGAACTGCTTTGGCACTGGCTCCCTGTTCGATTTAGAATTGATTTTAAGATTTTGCTGATAACTTTCAAAGCTATATAGCAGAAACGCTGACCCCATATGGGCAAATGAGGCAAATAATTATCAAGGGAGTTGGAAACGTAGCTTGGTCCTCGCCCATATGTGGCTTTATATACAAGAAGGAGGAGCTTAAAATCAATTCTAAATGTTACAGGAAGCCAGTGCCAAGCAGCTAAACCTGGACTGATGTGCTCTCTCCTGTTGGTTCTGATTAGCAGCTGAGCTGCAGAGTTTTGAATGAGCTGAAGTCTGTCAGTGTTTTTTTTTTTTTTTTTGGGAGGCCAATAAGAAGTGCATTATTTGCATTCATCGATCATTCATTTCTATCTTGCTTTTGTTTTTCCGTACCTTTTCCCTTTCTGTTGTTATAATGCATTCTGAGTATCCTGCTTTTGATTTGTCTGTCAAAGCGCTAAACTCTTTTATTAAAGGTTGTATATAAATAAAGTTATTATTATTCTTATCTTTGATTAATACCCTGTGTGTGTGTGTGTGTGTTACAGGGTCGGTTTACCATTGCAGCCAAACATCACATCACTATAGCGGAGGTTTATGAGGCTGAGCTTGTTGATATTGAAAAAGTAAGTGAGAGGGATACATAATTCCTGTTGTTGAGTATGTTTTTGTTTAGTAGAAACAATAGGAATCAGATTTTTAAATTTGAATACAAATGATGATCTTCTGTGCTGACTTGTGTGTTTTTCAGGCCATTGCCCACTATGAGCAGGCAGCAGACTACTACAAGGGAGAAGAGTCTAACAGGTATACTGTATGCGCCATCTGAATTTGCAGTAAAAGCAAAACTAACACATATAAAATACACACATACATGAGCAGAGACAGAACGTTACTTTGATAATCTATTAATCATCAAGTCCATTTTTAAGCAGCAAAAAAAAAAACATTTCCTGCTCTTCCTCTTCTTAGGTTACAGTAATGTGAATATCTTGTAATGTGAATATATTTGTAAAAACAAAATGAAGGAAATTGTGCTGGGAATCTTCCACTATTTCTCCTAAGTTTTCTAAACCAAAACTTGTTCGAGTGACTGAGAAAATAATTGGCAAATTGATTGATAATGAAAATATAATCATTAGTTTCAGCCCTATATGTGACAATAAATACATACAGTATATATATAATGCATACATATAAGAATATATACTTTCAATATGTAGCTAACTTGTGGTCGGTTATCGTTATGACACTGGGTGCAGTGATGATGTGGTCAGTGACGCTGACTCCCACTCCCATAGATTTATTACAGCAAAGCCTGGGGGCCTTTACAGTAGGACAATACATCATCCATCATTTACATTAGACTGCTAATATTTGCTCGGCCTCTTTGTGCTGTCAGGCGGTGAGGATAACGGTGGGAACAGCTGTGATACACATATTAGCCGTTAACTTGCGGGTTTCTTTGTTTGTGCGTGTTTCAGCTCCGCCAACAAATGTCTCCTGAAGGTCGGACACTACAGCGCTCAGTTGGAGCAGTACCAGAAAGCTATTGAAATCTACGAGCAGGTAACGGCTGAGTGCAGAATAATTTCCACGCCTGTACACGGCAATGCAAATGAAGACAAGTTCCCTTTTAATACACATAAAATGTGTATTGCATCGTATTGTACGGTGTAATGGGATAGTTAAGGCTTATGTAATATAATGGGACACATTATTTATATAGAACCTTTCTTGGTAAAGCTGCTAATTGCTTCAGTGTGCAAAGCAAACTTTCAAACAGCAATCTACAGCTGAAAAAACGAATTATCCAGAAATGTACACACAGGAAAGAACAATACATGTGAAAGCCGGTAAGATTATATATCTGATCACGATGCTTTAAAACGTCAATAACGTTGTGTGTTTCTGCGTGTGTGTGTGCGTGTGCTTCAGGTTGCTATGAACACCATGGACAATCCTCTGTTGAAGTACAATGCTAAAGAGTATTTCTTCAAGGCTTCACTGTGTCACTTCATAGTGGACGAACTGAATGCCAAGGTAACACACACACAAATGTCTTTATATTAGGACAACATTCATTTACAAATAAGCTCACCATACAAGACTTTAAAATCAACATTTTAAACTAGAACATCACGTGTATATATATATATGTGTGTGTGTGTATCAATATGCAGCATGTGTGTAAGTGTCTGGCAGCCTCTGCATGGGTTCAGTAGTGAGTGTGTATTACTCATAAATCTGTTTACACACTCACATTGTGGGGAGTCGCCTTCCTTTTGGGGACAAAACGTAATTCATTACAGTTCAGGGTGAAGACTTGTTTTAATGTAATGTGTACGCGTAATGTGAGTCACTCTGAAGTAACGGAAACGTGTGTGTGTGTGTGTGTGTGTGTGTGTGTGTGTGTGTGTGTGTGTGTGTGTGTGTGTGTGTGTGTGTGTGTGTGTGTGTGTGTGTGTGTGT
>JAVQJF010077871.1:0-12069 GCA_036023855.1 Gadopsis marmoratus | reverse complement strand
ATACACACACATATACATATATACACACACATATACACATATATATATATACACACATATACACATATATATATACATACACATATATATATACATATATACATATACATACATATACGTATACACATATATACATATACGTATACACACATATACATATACACATATATACACACACACACACACACACACACATATATTCAATTCAATTTTAGCGCTATATCATAACAGAGTTATCTCATAGCACTTGTTAACATAGAGCAAGTCCAAACCAACTCTATATGTACAGACCCAACAATTCCACCATGAGCAAGCGCTAGGCGGAGGAAAAACTGCCTTTTAACAGCCCCGACCGTTTGGGTAGAGAGAGAAAAAACAGAAGATATGGGGGGGGGGTGTAAGGTGAGAGCAGGATGAAATATATACACACACACACACACACATATATATACACACATCTACACACACACACACACACATATACAATATATATATACATACACACACACATATATACATACACACATACATGTATGTATATATGTATGTATATACATATACACGTGTGTGTGTGCACATATATGTTTGTAAAACGAGACAGAGGAAAAAGAGGCAGACAGAAAGCAGACTGATGAGACATTGAACAACACTTGCGTAACAATATTTTTGGCAGCATGTCACATCTAGTATTGAAGAAAACTCCTCAAAATACCTAAACACAATACCTTCCTTCAGTTAAGTGTCATGAGTCTGTGTTTAATTTGGTATTTATCTGACACACCAACCAGCACTTATTTTAGAGAGAAACCTTTTGAAAAGGTTCACCTCTCATTCTCATCGTCTTCTCCCACTAAAATAACTCAGTTTATCGACGGAGGCTGGTAACGAGTTGAGGCACCAAAATCCAAAATGTAAAGTTTGTAGTTATATAGCTTATTCCTATGGATTAATGCCGAATTGACAATACTGTCGACATATGACATTTTGTCACCCCTACAGACACACTAGGTTTATGTACCCTTTCTGCATTTTGAAGTTACTTTATTAATTAAACATGATGCGTTTGATGGTGTTAGCCTATTAATGACTACTGATGAAACATGAAAGCTCAGCATTCTTGTTTTTTTTTTTGGAGGGTTGGACAATTAGGATATTAGACATTATTTACATGACATACTGATCTGTAGAGGCAATATCAAGAAAATCCATATACTTGTCCTACCTTCTGTGGAATAAAGCCTTGGTTAGAGTTATTCCAGTAGCTGCTTGCTGTCTAAACAAATGAAATTTAAACTAGTGACTCCTTGAATAATGTGTTAACATTAACTAACCAAAATCCTACCTAAAACTGACCTAGGCACTGGAAAAAATATTTAGCACGAACCTTTATACTTAACCTGCAATGCTTTTTTGAATAAGAAAAAAGATGATTCCTTGTAAAACAAGAAATGTCATAAAGATGTCATAGAAAGCATTAAATTTAATTTTCTCATACATGTAGACACTCTGTTACAACACTAATTTTATGTTTTCAAACAAATTGTGAGTAAATTGTTTGTGTTCTTTGAAAATCATTACTTCTTTTCAAATTTTGCAAGGTAGAACCTTAAAATTCCAAGCAGAAAAAGAGTTCTTACTATTAGAAGGTTCCATCTGCATTTGACCCATTTTCAAATTTTATAGATTTTGATATTGTACATCTAGAATACATTCAGGGTGTCTGTCATTTTCATGTATGAAAGAGACTTGTCACTTGAGTCCGTTTTGGTTAGGGCCCAAGGACACAAGTATGAAAATGAAAGAAAATCTGGAGGGTGTTAATTTCATTAGTAGAGCTTCCCATGTAGCAGCCTTAAGATACAAAGTGAATATTTAGATGTGTATATATCACAACTCCAGTCTGCAGCTCTTGCATCCTCATGTCCAGATTTCAAACCAATTTGACCTCCCCAGTGTCATAAAGTCAAGCCAGCAAGGTCAAAGATCAACTCACATCTTCAAGAGGTGTGATAGAGGCACTCTCCGCTCCGTAGTAGGAGTTGCGGTCCATGTGCAGTACCTTCTTCCCCTTCACAGACATGATGCCAGATAAAATGCATTCCTGTTGGGAGAAAACAAAACAGAAGAATTAGACCAAGATCAACAGGGTGCTGGGAAAATTCAGATATGACAAGCTGTTTTTCATCATGGTTTCCCATGTATAGCTTGTACCAACATAGTCATCATTGATTATATGAAAAATGAGGCAGATTCTCTCTATGTTTTGTTCACATACTTTAATACATCAAACTGTCATGCTACCCATTTGTATCTCACAAGCGGATACAAGGAATCACTCGGCGCCATTTTCATATAAATGGATGAATGTCTGTCTGGCAGCCAATAAACAGTTTTGGCAACATGCTGGTCCAGTTGGAACAAAGTGCAGGAATAAATACTGCAGACTGTAGGAATAACAGATTAGGAATTTACACCTCTATGGATTATTGCATGGTTTTGTTTTCATTGACTACATAAGGCAAACAGTATTTCTTTTAATTACCTTGACCGAACTAAGGTGTATGCTGAATCTAATTAGGCTACATACAGCAAACCAAAACCAACAACTGTCATGGAGAAGCCTTACAAGAACTGCAACCACAGTTTTGCAAAATTTGCAGGTAAAACATAGTAGCAAACATCTTGTTAGAGGTTACACACTGGATATATCTATGTTGTAACATATTGTAGATGGGATATTTTCAGTATTAATCAGGTTCTGTTCCCTTGCATGTAAATGGAAAACAAATTTAACAGTTCTCGTAGCAGCACATGGAAACAACATGGAACAAAAATTAAATCAACAACTGGCTTACTTAGAATGAAAGTAGATGGCTGGATTATGGCAGTAAAAGGCAGCAGATGCAGTCATAGCTGGACTGCAGAAATACTGTGTCATTAGAGCACTGTGCTGGTTTAAAATAACTCCAAAGTTAGGGTGTCGTCACAGCCTAATGGTTCAGGTGCTTACCACATAACCGCAAGGCCCTTGTTCAGTTCGAACCAGTAATCTTTGCTGCAAGGCTACTGTCAAATAAAGACAAAAATGCCTGCAATAAATAAATCTACAGTGAGCTCTTAAGATGACTTAAACCTGGAAATGTTATGAATTGCATCTATACCGCTATCCCTGGTTCTAGGGATCCTTCAGTTCTGTGACGACTCATTCAGATGATTAATATGAACTGGTGTTTGACTAGTTTTTCTTTGAGAAAATGTTACAGATGGTTTTTGACACAAAAGGCCTGAAGGGACAATACAGGGTTTCCCCACCATTCATTAACTAATGTAGGGCGCCCGCAATAATGAAACAAAATGTGTTTTTTTCATCATCTCTCACTCCGTGTTAACCCTCGAGACTGTACAATCACAAAAACTCACATTGTCTTTAATGCGTCATATCTCGGTTATGAGGTTATCTCGGTCATAACGGTTAGAGCTAAAGACATGCCATTTTGATTTACCTTAAATTAGAGAAATGGCGCTAACCAGTGAGCCTGTTTGTGAGCCATTTACTTCCGTCTGTAAAACTAACATGTAACATAAAATATGTGGATGGCCTCCCCTTTTGCATTGAGCATTGCTTGTTCTCAGTTCTCACCCACCATCTTGTTGGTGACACACTAGATTGTAAAGGTCACATTTCTAAATCAGACGCTGCTTGGTCATAGCCAATCGGAGTGTCTCCATTCATTTATAGGTTCCTTGGTAGTCAGCGCCCCCCCCCCCCCGTTGTATGCACATCAGAGTTCAACATTAACCATGGCCCCAGGCCACAAGAAGTGTTACTTTGTGGCCACCAAATACTCCATGTAGGTGGCCCCGTGGCCACCAAGTTTCACCCCTATCTGCGAGCCTTCGCCAAAGCAACGTTACGTATCCACAAACATACAAATTCCTACACACCTTTTAGTTCAATATTCTATCATTGATCTGCAAAAGGAAGCGACAGAGAGAATATATACACCATATGTTTACAAAGAACTTGAGCTTTCAATATAAATGAATTATTTCATAAATATATTTTCATTCTGTTCATGTCTTTTCATTTCCCTGCACTTACTTACACACAAATGCGATGGAACCAACTGTCTGGAGCAACATTTGTGGCATTTTGAGGACATCGTTTGAGTTAAGTGGTTAATTAGCTAGTCTAGATAAGAAAATAGGAAAATTTTCCCAGTGTGACTCAGTTGTCATGTCTATCCCAGTTTTATGTTTTACTTACAGCTGCCAGCTTGAATTTGTGTGCGATGACTTGTATCATGCGATATTTGATTAAAGTGCAAGTAGCATTACTGCCAGCTTTCGTTCACACTTCTCCACAATGAACAAGGTAAGTAAGGACAAAGGGCTTGACTGATGTTGCAGAGACATTTGCCTAACATTTAACTAATTGCACATACATGAAACTGTGGAATCTTCTCCATTTGGCTAATTGTAGTTACCCTCATTTTCGGGTCAAATCAGATCTTCGTAACACTCTGCAAGAGGGTCGGTCTCCACCAATGGGCCGAGCCCAGAGAAATTTAGTTACACGGGGGATTGGAACTTTTTCTCTAAACCTAAGAAAAATAAATTTCCAAATGCAAGGTGCAATGTTTGTCAACAGTGATGTAACTCCATCTCAATAAACCTGTTCAACACAGATAAAGACCTTTGTTCAAATGTGTGCTCTAGCGTATTTTGTGAACTGTGTTAAACAGATGTAGCTTCTTATTTTTGCTCTCAAAATTCATCATGTTGATGCACGCAACTTTTAAAACATTTCTTCACACATGGGCATGCCCCCAGACCCCCCTACAGGGTTTGGGTCTTCCACCCAGGACCTCATGAAATCCTGTGGGAAACACTGCAATGCTTCACAGAATTAAGACTATGCCCAGACATTGGTGTATCAAAAAATTCAGTTCTGACACAGTCAATACCACCATAATGTCTGACATACTTCTGTGGAGTATGGAGGATGATTCCAGTTTTCACAGGGCTTTCAGTCTCTTTCAGGCTTGGTATTGAGGAAAATTGTGCATGTTCGCCAAAGTCTGGAAATCCCAGACCAAAGGCCTTAATACAATTAAAGCAGTGGGTCTGTATATGCAAGAATACACTGTGTGCATCATGCGACTCTTTTACTACTTAAGGACAGTATAACTTGCTTCTCACATGACAAAAACCGACAATGCATCATCACTTGTGTCCAGCCAACAGTCCAAAGCCCAAATACTCATTTACTGTCATAAATGACAAAGCAGCAAATTCTCACACTTAAGAAGCTGAAACCAAAAAATGTTTGACATTTTTGCTTGAAAAATGACAAATGATTAATCAAATCAAAATAGATGGCAATTAATTTCTTTCCATCAACTAAAATCGACTAAGTAAATAATCATTGCAGCTCTAGATTTAAGGGAAATACAAGACGAAAGCTGACAATTGATTGGTCATCAACTGCAAATGGTGGTTCTAGATTACTACTATGAGGCAAGTGCACCAATGGCCAATTTAGAGGTTTGGTGAGCAAAGACAGGCAGTGTCAGAAAATTCTCATAATGCGACTGTTGCTACGACCTGCATGTGACAGTAGACACACCAATTAATTGAGTGATTGTTGCAGCTCTAGAGAAATCTATTATTCGTGACCTCAACCCAGTTAAAGTCCCCACAATTGACCCCACCAGACCAGTGTAACATGCAATTAACTTTTTGATTGTTAAACACTAAGGTGTCTATAGGTTATCCAAGGAAGACAGGAGACCTGTTGCCACTTATATAAATAGAGGCTTTCACACAAACAGGAAGCCTAATCATCACTACCTCTGCCTGCTAGTAGTGTCCATGTTGACAGAGGAAAACACAATGATGCAGGTAGATTTTTAACCAATAAAAATCAGGGAGAGGGTCGGACGCAGCAAAGTCCAACAAGTTGAAAAGATATAATCACATGACAGAACATCAGAGCAGTATCATGATACTAGCATTTATTTTACTATGTATACTTCACTACTGTGAAAATAACGAGTAATTTTGCTTAACTTTAGGGCAGCAACTGTCAATTTCATTATGGAGTAATCTACCAATTACTTTCTCGATAAATTGTTAGGTATATACATTTCAGAAAATAGTGGGGGGAAAATGTGATGCCTTCAAATGTCTTGTTGTCTGGCCGACAATCCAAAACCCAAAGAAGTTCATGTTTACTATCACATAAGATTTAAAAAAAGGCGCAACAAAAACTCATGTGCAAGAAGCTGGAACTAGAGAATATTTGAAGATTTTGCTTGAAAACTAACTGTGATTAGTTGATTATGAAAAATCACGTTGTTGCTCAACTAATTTGTTGACAGAGTAATTGTTGTAGTTCAATTTAACTGAGCGCTGCTTTACTAATGTAAAGTTTTGAATGGAGAGCTTTTACTTTTGCTAGAATATATTTCACTGCAATATTGTTAGTTTTCCCTTGGGTAAGTAAAAAGTGTCAATTTCTAATATTTCCCCCACTATCACTGGTCGTTTTGCATCAGTCATTGCTGATGTCACAACCGATGTAATAGATCAGTGCAGTCTCTGTATATTCCTCAACCACTGACGTGTTGCCCTATTCAATTCTCTCATCTTTAAGAAAATGACACAAAAAAAGAAGGTGAAATTGGTGGCAGATAATATTCCATTAGGTTTAAAGATAGGGAATTAAATCAGTGGGCATTCTTTTTTGGCATGATCTAAGGCGAGTAAAATAATGTACAGATGGTAAGTTGGAATAGGACTGTTTACTATTTTGATTATAAGCCCCATTAGAAATCTGTGTAACCTGCTGGGTTAGTAATCATAGCATTGTAAATGTTAGTGTGTAGAAAAGGGAAAGCTGTTAAATTTACAAAAGTAAAGTCACTGATTTCTTTAACGGAACTAAAACCATGTGCAACTACACTGTGCACATTTCTGTCTGCAGGGCTTTTAACACTGCCTGGCAGTCAGGCTAGCTCTCAGCTAACTGAGCTTACATGGTACTTTCAGTATTCAGTGTACTTTCGGTTCCCCAGTGTTGGTGGAGCCACACCCAAATGTGAGCTAAATCAACACTCTGCCCACCAAACCTTAACCAACCTCCTGTCTGCTTGGTTACTTTTGTCCTGCTACCTCTGCCTGCTCCGAGCCTGAAGCAAAGCACTTTGTAGCTCAATATCTACTGTCATAAAGAAATTTGCAAATTCTTAATCAGCAATAAAACTGTGCACTAATAGTAAAGAAACAGCAATGAATTTATGACCCTGGAGGTTACAGGAAGACGCCCGCTGAACTGCAACAATGTCAGCACGGTATTTCCATATCATGCCTCAGCCATGTAAAATTGACACCAAATCAGGAGGCCTTTCAGGAAGTATGATTTTGTCTATTAGGTTATGGCATGGTTAATTATGACAAAGTTCACTTCCGGGTAAACAAACCCTACGCATACGCGAATAGCTCATAAACTGCCACATCACATTATGCTGGATCAGCGTTTTTTGCCTTTATAGTAACCAAATTAAAACGACGCAATAAGTCCAACTTCAAGTTCACTTCAAAGTTTCTGACTGACCCTTTTAATCCAAAGTAATCCTGCGATTTTGGATAAGCAGTCAGGTCCGCTCTTATCCCCAGAATGTCTTCTCGTTTGTCATTAAAAGTACTGAGGCTCATTAACTTTGCGACAATTCGTTTTATTAAGCTTGTAGTCGATTTCATTTTACTCCCCATCCTGTTGAGTCCACCGCATGGAGGCGAAGAAGGGAAGCTTAAAATAGCTTGAGTTAGCTAGTTAGATAGCAACTTACCGTTATTACTACTTTCATCAGATGAATAACTAACTTCCCTTGTTATTAGCAAGTTAAGAACACTGAGATAAACGCAACAACCGAGTTAACAGGCACCGTGTACGAAAGATTAATCGGTGAAGCTGACACGTCGTTATTCTGTCGCTGTCAGGCTAATTGGTTAGCTCAATTTAGGTCGGCTAACGCTAGCAGACTTATCATCCCGGTATAATCTCAGGTTGACTGAGAAAAGCTGTCCGAGCTGGCGCCCAACTTCCAAACAACCGGCCAAGAAACTGAACTCACTACATTCAGAGTCAACACAATAGGTACTAACCACAGTAAGAGGAGTTTGAACGTATCTTACTGTTAATCTTTCCAGGCACTGATAGCATGTTGCTTACGGTTAGCGTTAGCCACTTGCTCACTGTTTCCTTAATGCTCACTGTTTCCATAAACTAACAGGTAGCCGCTTACTCTCTGTTAGTGGCTAAGCTAGCTACTTAGTGCTAACCCTGCTGATTAGGCCCAGTTAGCCCAAAGCCAAACCGCCAAGTGCTAACTGCGTTGGTAACAGGTTGCAAATCACTTCAACGCTGCGGACCGCATCGTTTGATTATTTCTCACCGTAAGCCCGGTGCCCAGTACGATAACGTCGTATTCTTCATTCATTTTTCCAAATCTTTACTCTTCTGCTCCTGAATATCTGGAAAGAAGAAAATGGAGATCGGCGGGGCTGAAAATGAGAAGGGGCTGCGGTTCAGCGTCAGGCGCCTCGAGGGGGGCGTGGTTTCTTGCCTGTCAATCACCTGGAAGAAGAGGCGCAAAGTATCTATTTGAAAACCTAGTACCTGAGTGGAAATACAAAATCTTACTATTTTATGAAGCAGAGATGCAAGAGGGTAGCCATAATACGAAGAGAGTCCAGGCACTGCGAATTGATTGACATGTTAGAATAATAATAAAGTTACCATTAGTTCCTATATAAGCCTCTTGTTGTATGGTGTTCAACATGCTGTGCATTTCTTCAGATTCAGGTTATGCACTTAGTAAATAACATTTAACACTTAAAAAAAATGGTTTTCACTGTTTCTTAAGATACATTTTATTACATTCTATTGGTTTGCTTTCTAACCATATAACCTATAACCACAAGTAGAATTAGAAGTTATCATTTGTTGCTGAGATAACTCTTGTTATGATATAGCACTATATAAATAAAATTGAATTGTTATTTATTGAATATTAATTACCCTTGCATTCTAAATGTGTTCCCTACAGTTTCTTACAGCCCAACCTGCATGTTGAATAGTCACTTTTATTCAATTCAGTTTTGCCTATTTTAAAATTGTCGTCTCATACGAGGTATTCCACCTTAATAAAACAATGCATGGGTTATGTTTTGTGTCTGCCATACCAGCAACTGTGCTGGCAAGCCAGTAACTTTAATTCAAGTCATGTGATTAAGTCCCCAAATTCTATCACTCAACACAACACAAGAAAAGACGAGTTAAGATTTATTGTAATCCACACAATCTAAAACGATTCATTTACAATTACATAAAATGTTTCAGGTTCTTATATTAACTTACATTGTTTATACAGAACCAATTGCAGATCTGTATCACTCTGCAATTGATGATGTGTCTGGTAAGTCACATTCAAACACTCGCACTATGTCTGGTTTCTTGGCAAGCTGCCGTGCTGTTGTGCCAGATGCGTCCTCTGAGTTTTTGAGTCCGAGCTGCAGTAGTGTCCTGGCCGCATCTGCATGCTGCCCAATGCATGCCATATGAAGAGCTGGGAAGAGTAGACAAAGTAAAAGGATGGTAAGGGACTGTATTAGTGTTTTAGACCACTGACAAAACATACCTTAATTTTTCGGATTGAATTCCAGCCTGCCAGGCAGCCAATGGTTTCATTTCCTAACAATGTTTTATTTTATGTGGATCCCCATTTGCTTTCACTATATATATATATATATATATATATATGTAGTTCATTTTACTCAAACACATACTTATAAATAGTAAAACCAGAGAACTGATAATTTTGCAGTGGTCTCTTAATTGTATCCAGAGCTGTATATACAAAAACTATTGGATTTACATTATTACACATATGAATATTGGTATTGCACATTGTGTGAGTTATCAGTTCTGGATGTGTGGGCTACTGGGAGCAGTGCAGATTGTAACGTCTGACAGCAACGAGAACAAAGGACCTGCTCTCCCTCACACACCACTAAGGGTGATGCCCAGTGTTGTTAAAAAGTCCTGCATGGGGTGGGACGCGTTCTCCATCAGAGATACCAGTTTGTTCAGTCTCTTCCTGTCTGCAGTCGAGATGCTGCTGCCCAGAAGACCACACTATAATAAATGGCTGATGCCACCACAGAGTCAAAAAAGGTTCTCAGCAGTGTCCTCTGCATTCCAAAGGACCTGAGTCTCCTTAGGAGATAGAGTCTACTCTGTCCTTTTTTCGTACATAAAACCTAACATGTCATTTTCTGCCAAAGTTACAACAGTTTTGGTTATTTCACATGACGGATTTCTGTTTCTTCTGTTTTGTCAGTGCTTTTCTCACTGCTTTTAAGTGGGCAGGGTCATCTGGAAAAAAGTGATGTCACGGGCATATGAGAACCAATCAGGATATAGCAACATCTGAGTCAAAGTGTGTTGGTTTGTGGGGTATGTTGCCAGCACTGTCAATGAAATCTGATCAGATCACACCCACACACATCCTGATGAACCAGATTAACTGAGGTTTGACTATTAATCTCAAATGTTTTTTCACATTATAATGACAAGAAACTTTTCTTGTTATAAAATATACTATTTATCTTGTTAATTCTTAAAAACCTTTCACATTGCATGTTATAACATGATAAAATAGTATATTGTTATAGCGTGATAGGTTTTTATGTTATAATGTGAAAATCTTTTATATAATATTAAATCTTTCATGTTGTAACATAATACTGGTCCATTTTTTATTGTCTTGTGTGGCAATAACATGCTTCTGGTATGTAGCCACAAATATTAATGTTAGAAAAAAATTATGTTTATGTTTGTTAAAAAATATCAAAATTATTTTGGAAGTTCATCCCTGCTTACCAGTTCTTCCTTTTTTGTCCCGAGCATAAAGATCTGCCCCCAGCTCCAGCAGTGTTTTTATAGTGGATGTGTGGCCCTCCTGAAAAACACAGATTGAAATGAGGTTGAAATGGTGGCGCCTAAAACTATAGGTGTAGCTTTACTGAAAGTTGGCATGATGAATGCAGACTTCATTCCAGTCTTCATTAAAGCTGCAGTTTTCTGCTTCAACATTCTGCTTTAGGCCCT
Source organism: Gadopsis marmoratus (assembly GCA_036023855.1). Taxonomy (NCBI): domain Eukaryota; kingdom Metazoa; phylum Chordata; class Actinopteri; order Centrarchiformes; family Percichthyidae; genus Gadopsis; species Gadopsis marmoratus. The sequence continues at coordinate 893 of JAVQJF010077871.1, read as the reverse complement.
TTGAGAGAGACCTTTTTGCATGCCTGGCAAACAATTCAAAAGGCTTTACTTCCTGCTTCTTGCAATTCTTTTCCACCAATCAGGACACTGATGGCATCAAACCTGATTAACATGTCCTGCGAAACAGGACTGCATTCTGTAACGGCACTTCATATGTTAAGTGTCTAGTTATCACTATGGATATCCCATGTTTAGGAGGCTGTTATATATATATATATACACTTGTATAGGCTAACAAAAATAACATTAATTAAAAAAGGCAAAATATTAAACAGTCAGCTCTATATATAATAATATGCCTATCTCTCTTTCTCTATACAGATTGTTGAACAGGTCGTAAAGTGTTCTGAGACAAATTTGTGATTATGGCAAACTAATTATGATTGAATTGATAAGCATTTGCATTTTTCCTAATTATCCTTCCATAACAGAGTGTATAAATGAGAATTCCTAAGTTAATTTGTTTTGATATACTAAAAAAATTTAGTTTCAGTTTTAGAATTACATAATATCATATTTGCAACTTAAATCACACCAAACACAGCAGAGAAATTTGTAAATTAGTGATTTTTGTAAATTTCCACCTTTATTTTAATTCATGTTCACTGCTAGTCAACTCACTCTCTACCCCCCCCTATCTCTCTTTCTCTCTCTACCCAACAGGGCGAGGCAGATGACCGCCCACCCAGAGTCTGGTTCTGCTTGAGCAGGGCAGTCAAACGTACGGCCCACGGGCCGGATCATGCCCGCGAACGAGTTTAATCCGGCCCGCAGTATCAACTAGAAAAATTGCATTTCCTGCAGAAAATGCGTGTGAATGCTGAAAAGCTGAAAAGCTGTCGCTAAACTGGATAGCTGTGCAAAACACTGCAGAAAATGCACAAATCTGAATT
>JAVQJF010077853.1:0-35766 GCA_036023855.1 Gadopsis marmoratus | reverse complement strand
ACACACACACACACACACACACACACACACACACACACACACACACACACACAAAACACATAACCCTGTCCTTTGTAACCTCGAAACTGTTCATGTGATTTCAGCCATTATGAAATTGAAATAGCTGTGCTACCTTGGGTGCTTTATAGGTGAACAGGCAGGGGATCGAACCCCAACTCTCTATAAGTATAAATGGACATCAGTAAACCTTGTAGCTGAGTGTGGCTCTTTGTTATACCCGACAGGGTTAAGAGAGCTGTTTGTGCTCTACATAAAAACTGTTTTCCCGACTTCCTCTCAATCCACTCTCTCCGTCTCTCTCCGTTTTCATCACATTCAGTTTGGTTCATGTTCTTTCAGCATTTTGTCTGTCGAAGCCTCTCTATTTCCCATATCTCCCTCTCCAACAAGAGGTGCGTCATTATTTTCTATTAAATATGACATTGGGGAATAAAATGCTGTTGTTGTTTGGTTGAGATGATTGATAGGTCCATCCATTTATACATACTAAATCCTCCTGCCACAGACAATGGGAAGATTGGAATAAAAGCATACCTTGTGCTCATCCCACACATTTAGATACAGTACGTAGTCGGCGCAAATGCAAAAAGCAGATTTTAAGAAATAAAGACAGAATGAGAAAGTGAGTTTTGTACTTCAGCAATGTCGACTGTAAGACTATATTTCTCCAGTCTCCATTATTAATGCCAGCTCTGGGTGACCATAAATCCACTGGAATATACTGTACCACATCACCCAATCACCAAAGACTGCACTGCTGGCAGCAGACACACACACACACACACACACCACAGTCGCAGACTGCATTTCTAATCTGATGATTTGAAGGGGAAGCATTTCAAAGCGTTCTAATGTGTAATGATTTGCTCTCACTCTCACACACACGCACACACAAACTCCCGTGCATACACACAGATAACATAGCACGAGTTCAAACATGGCAAAAGACACCGATATACACATGTAAACAGCCTCTGCCGGCATGTTAACACTTGCAGTACACACTGAAGACGCACGTGCATATTTGCACACCCAAACACGCACTCGCACACACTGCCAAGTTTGAACACTAAACCACAGGTTTTCTCATGGAAAAGCACATTAGTGCTGTTAAAACACATCACACAGATCATATTCCCTCTGTCTGAATGCAGCCTCAGTGTAATGAACTTACATTTAACTGCGGCTCAGTTGTATGAGAGAGACTTTTCGGCTGTGATGACTATCCTTGTGCTAAGCGTTTTTGCAGAAAGGGCCCTTTATTCATTTTGTTGACGGATTCAATTGAGAATTGAATCGCATTATAAATTTCACCCATTGCACAAATTGGATAAGGTTGGCACCTCTGGAGACTTCCAATGTAAATTTATCATCTGACAATTCAGCATTTTTTTCAGAAATAGCATGGTAAGACCTGCACCCCCTTGTTGGCTTCAGTGAATACAACAATGACTGACTGGATAAAGAAGTGAATGCTAAGAAAGAAGATGTATCAGACTGTTTCAGATATCCAAATAACTAAGATAAGTTGGTTTGCAAATGTTATGTGGTGCAGGAGTGATACAGACAGCATTACCCCAAGGAACACACACACACACACACACACACACACATTTGCATGCACTCATATGATCATATGCGGATGCACAGACGTGTACATAGTCAAGAATCCGCAGACAAGTACAGTGCTTTGCAGCCAGACAGTGGTGTTTCCTGCATGATCACGGGAGTGAGCCCAATGCCGTTGCTCACTCTGCCCTTATAAGGACAAGAAGAGCGTTGGAATAGTACAAATGTGCTGAATCTAATGGAACAGAAAGGAAACTGGGCTTACGCTGACAGTCTATAACAATCGCAAGACACAGAGCAGGAGACATCAGGGGAGAGAAAATCAGAGCGGAGAGGGGAAAAGCAAATTCAAAGCAATTACATGTTCTTTCCTTTTTAGTGTGCAGCATTTGGTTTTTTAGCAAAGCTTAACTCTACATTTATAACATTTCTTCAAGTAAAAATGTTCAAGGAAGTCAGGGAAGAACTAATTTACTCTGAATATTCCCAAACATTTATTATTACCTTTTCTACTTTCTTTACCTCCCTACCTCCCTCCATCTGTATTCCACTGTGTATTTTTGAGCACGCCCAGCAGCAGGTCAGGAGGTTGTAATCCCCAAGTCAGACAAGATGGGATCAGTGCCGACTCAGTGGACCCAGACGCAGTGCTGCGTCTACAGGGACTAGCGTAGACGCGCTACAGATATGATATACATCCTCTCAGTGTCTCAGTCAATAATGGAGATGTTCTCATGCTCAGACATTTATTGTTCCTCTGTCTATACTACATTCTCTTTCTGTCTCTTTCTCAGTCCCCATGGCCCACTGCACCATTGAGCTTAACTCTCTCTCTTACACTCTCTCTCTCACACACGAGAGAGAGAGTCATGAGGTAATCTTCAGTATGGTTCGGTGGTTATGACTGACTGGAGCAATTAACGGCTGACTCATCGTTCGAGATTTGGAGCCATTAACAGTTAAATCATTCACACCGACTGACCAAGTCAGATAGTGTGTGTGTGTGTGTGTGTGCGCGCGCTGGAGTGGGGCAGTGTAATGACACATGTAGTAACTGAGAAAATTTTGAGAAATCTCAAAAGTGATTCCAGTTTGAAGATTGCTCAGAACCCTTTCAAGGTTTCTTCCAGAAAAGGATCATTACATACTGTGTGCGTGTGCGTGTGCAGTGAGGAGTTAACTTCAGGCTCATATGAAAGCAGCTAGAGCCACTGCAGGACATCAAGCCAAATGCACAACCATTTTGAGTCAGACTGCTCTAAGCCAAGTCACACGGCCTCCATTTGTTTGAACTGGAGAACAGTAGAAGCAAACCTTGGGTTGACAGAGATCCTCTTACACACATACACACTCTCAAACACACACACACACACACACACACACACACACGTTATCCAAGCAAGTATAAACACCTAAAACAACCCAAAGCTGACCTACAGTAAGCATGCTTCTGTCAGCCTCTTGCAACAGTAAGACTCACCACACTGATGGCAGAGGTCCTTTGCAAACATTTGATCCAGAAAATCTCAGAGCTTTTCTCGCCCAAATCTGGAAAGTCTAACCGCAGAGTTCTGCTTCTTTTTAGGATCAGAAATTGATGTTTATCTAACAAGGGAAAATGTTCTGGCATAAATGTGTGAATGAAAATGTATCTTCTTATGGAAAGACATCAGCATAGTTTTACTTCCTTTTTTATTTGTGCAAATGTAAAATTCACTTTGTTAATTTCAAATAAACCCAATCAAACATGTGGTAAACAATTGCCATGACTAGGACTCCAACTAATGATTATTTAAATTTTTAATTAGTTAATTATTTAGTCTGTAAGATGTCTGAAATGTTTCAAAAAAAGTCAATCGCAACTTCACAGAGCTCAAGGTTGACTTATTTAAATGTCTTGTTTTGTTTGACCAACAGTCTGAAAACCCAAAGAGAGTCAGCTTTCTCTCATGTATGACAAAGAAAAGCAGCAAATCATCACATATGAGGATTTTCGAAAAGTTACTGAAATGACTATTAGGTTATCTTAAACGTTATCAGTGATCAACTAATCAATTCATCGACTAATTAAAATCTTGTGATTTTAATGTAGTTTCTTCCAGGGTCAAAAATAGAACAGAATGTGTGTTACAGTCAAGTTTTCTCTAAATTAAGATGTTAAGACAAAAACGATAAAGGTAAATATGCAAATGCAAAAATGCTTTTCGCCACACTTTTTTTTCTGATAATGAAATTATTCAATAAATAGTCATGTGAATGTATTGGTTGAATAAATAATGACACACTGTAATAATACAATAATGTATGTAATATGTGTACTACATGTCCACCATGACCACCTTGCACGAGGTGCTTATCAGAACTTATCAGTTCTGTACCCTCAGGATTCATTTGGTGACCTGCTGGTGGATCAGACAGTGACAGAATACACAAGGTTGAGAGGAAAGAGGGGGGGATAAAGGAAGGTTTAATGTGAGGAAACGACACGACAGTTGGAAGAGAGCGAGAGTTAGAATGCATGAAGGGACACAGAGAAGGGAGGGTAAATAAAGGAAAACGTACAGGAGTAAAGTCAACAGATGAGAGAACTGTCGAGGGTCAGAGATGGCAGATCAAATCAAAAAAGAAACAGACAGGGAGGAGAGGGTGGTGGGGAATGGAAAGCATGAGTGAGGCAGATGGATGAAGGGAGAGAGAAAAAGACCAAAAAGGGAGAGTTATGCGTTGGGTCATTATGGAGGAATGTTAATATGATTAGTGAATGACTCTGACCTCGCTGTCTGGAACTGGTGCCTGGCTGGTCTGATGACCGCCGAACGTCTGTTAGACACACAAAAGGATTCGAGGATGAAAACATACATCAGAGACATATGCCAGAGCACGCACACACACACACACACACACACACTGTCCTCAAGAATGAATGCATGCTCAGATTAATTCAGAAGTACGGAAGCATGTCTGAATACACATATTTTCTCCTAAACACACACGCGCACACAGACATACGCAGACTCCCTCACTGGCATGTGTGATTTGTATCCCCTTTCTGCCAGCAGGGCAGAATGAGTCAACATGTCATGACTTATTATCCATTTTTAACATGCATGATTCCCTACAGTCTGGCCTCAACAAGTTTGGGTCAAGACCCAGAGAAAACTGTTCATGGTTCTGTGGTTGTTGGGTCCCCTCACGACTACTTCAGTCATATGTTTCTTCCTGAATCCCAGGGTTAGAGACAAGATGTATCACGCAGGCCCTGGCATCGTATCATAAAAACGTGTAACAACAGCGTTTGCACCGTTAAAGCAATAATCGTTAAAACGTGAAACTCCGCTGGTATAAAGGAAGTCTGAAAGGAGGCAGTGTAATCAGATGTCTCCCGCATAAACAAGTAGACTATCGAGTTACAACAGACCAGTCGGATGTGTGAAGAGGTGTGTGTGGTTACTTTGTAGCGCTCTGTTGTCATTTGCACATGATTTAATGAAGGTAAATGCAGTGGATGGTCGTACGTAATGGCCTGTGCTCTGATTTGGCACTTCTCAAATGGAGCCTAGAGATTTAACAAAAGCGCTGCCTTTAGATGGCTGCAGGGATTTAATGAACTGCCCCATATGTTAATGCAACTGCTATTTATCAAACATGGAGTAAGCAGTTAATCGGTGACCATTTTGACCAAGGCTGCACTTTTGGTAACTGCTTCACAATAAAACCCTTTTTCAAGTTTCATGTGAATCAGTAGCAGGAAGTGTTGTCTTTACATAAACACTAGCTCAGCTCTGCCAGCATAGCTGAATTCTGTTATATGGAGGTAAAAAACAAAAATGTGTTGGTGCTAAAGACCCTACCTAGAGACACTTTAAGCATCAAAAGTGCTGAAATGTGAGCATTGCGAGCCTTTTCATAATGGAAGTCAGTTCACCAGGACGACCCAGGTGAGTTGAGGGTGGTGTGAGCTGGGACAGGCTCCGGCTCAAACACTGTGGGAATATATAATAAATGGATAGAATAGGGTTTCTAGATCTGCTGCTTTATGTAATGTGTGTTGGCAATAAAAAAAAGGTTTATGAAGGGATATACTGTATGTGGGAGCAGGGTGAGATGTATCCATGGTAGTTCCTCAGCCATAAAGAAAAAGAAATATGGCTATGGATTTTTTTTTTAATAAAATCATAAAATTACTTGAACACACAATATTAAACCTGACTTTTTTCCAAGAACAAGCCCAATAAAACCCACAAATAATAGCCTTTGAATCCTTTGTGTAATGTGGCCATGCTCTGTCTATATGTGTTAAGACAGGGGCATGGCAGGACACAGTTTAAAAACAAAATGAGATCCAAGCCCTGTATGTGCTTTCAGCTGGTTCTTATATTTTCAGATATGCATATTCAGCAATGGGCCATATCAATATCACATGCAGAAATAGAATTGATCCTTTAATCTGGCGTGAAAGCCTATCTTGTTGCAGTGCTGTTGGTTGGAATAATACCGTTTACTAAGTAGAGGTCACATTCTCTACACTATTCTCTATTCTCAAATATTTGTGGTCGTGGCCATGGTTGTGTGTTTTACCTCTGTGCGTGTGTGTGTGCGAGTGTGTACTGTTCATTTCAGGTATAGCTCATGCGTCTTGATGTTGTTAGGTCTTATCAAATCTCGATTTCTATTTAGCTCTCATGACTTTTTTTCAGGCTTTGAAAAAGATGCCGACAGGCAAACACGCGCACAGACACGCACGCACACAAAGCCTAGTCCAGGTATGTGCGTAAAGAGAGATGAGTTTTGGTCCAATGGAGAGTGTTATCAACACCGGCCACTGCACTGTGGACAGGACAGATAGCCAACTGCAGTGCGTGTGAGTAGGTGTTTGTTCGTCTGTGTGTGTACAAGTTTTCTTGACTGTTGGCTCAGCTGTGTTGTCGAGGACATACACACCTCTAAGTGACAAATATGTGTACCTGTGAGCACACAAAATGCACAGTTGGCAGTGTGTGAGCGAGGATAAAGTGTGTGTGTGTGTGTGTATTTGGAGATTGTCAGCGATTCTTAAAGCAGCATGCAGCTCTCGAGCTACTGAGAGAGAAATATCTGACGTTGAAATATGGTGAGTCATCTGGTAGATAAGAAATACTGAGAGATGGAGGGGAGGGGAGGGAGAGATTGAGAGCCGTACAGTAGCAAGAGTCAGTGAGTTTCACAATAAGAGCGAGTGTGAGAGAGTCACCTGGAAGAGAAAAAGAGAGTGCTGGGAAGCCGGGGGGGGAAGACATTGAGGAGCATCAGGAACACAAACATGCCCTTTTAACCTCCTGTTACTCCTATACTTATATACTTATATACTGCAACACTGCATGTGCAGTTGTTATATATGACATATCAGCTAAACCCTCTAGGGCACTGCATAGGTTATTAGAATATATTTCCAAATATACATTTATTGTATTGGTTGTGGTCACTAGCAGGAATTATTCTCAGCACAAGGAAGTGACATAAATCAGATATGTCAATCACTGTGGAACCGAAGAGACGCACATGAGCCTGGTTTCCACTCCCGCAGTTCGCCATAAATGCAATGTAGCGACGCCGCTAATCCCCCGTTTGCATGTCAACACTTCTGCCTGCCGAGGCGAAGAAGAAGTGCAATTTCACCAAATCGGCGGTGATGTTTCAGTCATCATTGGGAAACGTCAGAAAGATGATCAAGTGCTGATGATCAACTGACTTTGCAACACGCTTCGCATTTGAGGATAAAATGAACAGGTTATTTACATGGAAATGAAAAAAATGTAATTAATTAAAATTAAGTCTCCAAAAACTAATAACTACATCAGTGAAATTGGCAAACAACCTAAAGAAATCTTTTATTATAAGGTTATGTCTTTCACCTTCTCCACCTGCATCCAACTCTAGAAACCCGTGTCTACCCCTGGTATGAAGTACACCTTCTCACTGCACATTCTTCTTTTAGAAATACCAGTTTATGTGTGGGAAATGTGCATGTTATGCATTAATGCAGGCGTATATGCATGGTTTATGTGCGTATGCATTCTGTATGCACCCGGGCTTTTGTTTCCACTATCCTTACCCTGGAATTTGTGGTAGTGAGGGCCCCTTAAAACCTTCTCGTTAATTTCACTGTTTCCTGGGAGCCACAATTGAAGTTATGTTGTGTAGATTTCATATTATAAAATAGTAATAATACAAATAAATAATAGTAAGACTGCAAAATTGCCTGTAGGAGAATGTGAGCGTGAATGGTTGTCTGTGTATATGAACTAGCTCTGTGGTGTCCTGCCCTGTGGCGCCTTGTCCAATGAGATCTGCGATAGGCGACCCTGTTCAGGATACAGAAAATGCAAGGATGGAATTAGGGAATGTCCCGTTTATTTCAGATATATAGGTCATTGGTCTTAATGTTGTTACATTAGATCAAATCTAGCTTTATGTTTAGCTCTCCTGACTTCTGTTCAGGCTTTGAGAAAGAACATACACACATCTTTAGCTCTAGGTATGTGTGTAAAGAGTGATGATTTTACAATACACACACACCACTTACTGTATATGGGCTTTACTATTTTACTCATTTGTTGTAAGTATTACGTTTGTCTGTACAAATTTATTTGATTTATTATTTTTCTCTTGTATTTCCCTGTGTGTGTGTGTGTGTGTGTGTGTGTGTGTGTGTGGGCGTTGCACAGAAATAGAGGAAATTCAAGTCACATGCTGAGATACTGAGAGAGGGGGAGCTTATGTAACTGTGGCATTTCAATACAGCTGTCCAAAATGCTGACTGAAAGAAAGTCAGTTTCACTTAATGTTTTTTTGTGATAAAAAATAGACATACTGCTAAAATGCTGGGCGAATTTTCTCTCCAAATCAGTGTAACTAGTGAAGCAAGGAAAGCTTTTCAAGTTCCACTCCGGTCTGCATTTTCTGGTGTTTTCTGCATACAGCTTTCTCAGTTTTTTCCAACCCAGTAACATTTAGGCCTTTTCATTTAATACTGGCATTGCATTCTCACAGTTGGCCAACTTTACTTTTGAGTGGTCTTGATTGAATTAGGCCTACAGTAAAGCAGAGATGGACAGAACGTGATTCAAAAAAGGGCTAAACCTCTGTTGCGTGTTACGCTGTTACATCCCGTGGGTTTTGTCTGTGTTCCCTGTTTTATTTTGAAATCCTTCCTGTCTGTTCAGGTCCTGTCCCTCACGTGACATTGATTAGCCACACTTGTTCTCTGGTGGTCACCTGCCCCTGATTCCCTCGTTATTCATTCTGTTTGTACCCTTTATTACGTCGCTGTTCGTACTACTGCTTGTTCTGTTTGCTCTGCGTTTAGTTTCCGTCTTCCTCTTTTGCCCCTGTGGATGTTCCTCGTGCTTTTGTCTCCGGACTTGGACTTACCTGTTGCCCGTCTTCCTACCTGCCTGTCTACCTGCGTTACCCGCATGTAAGCTCCTTTGTATAAATAAATCGTTGACCAGCTCCAGTCTGCCTGTGCTGTCTGCATTTGGGTCCTTTCCACAAACTGCTGCACATTGAAACTAAATTGTGATCATCTTTATGAAGATATATACGTTTCTGTAGGAAACTTCCAGTGTTAAATAGTTAGTCTATCTGGCAGGTTTGCAGTTTGGTCTTTTTTTAATTTCTTCTACTGACAATGTAATTCTCCCATTGGTCGCTTTTAAATGGAGAGATTTGTCTCCAACTGCTAACTCAAAACTAGCCAACCTCTTCAGTGAAGATGTCTCAATAGTGTTTGGGAATTCAGGCCAAGTCCCTCACACCCTCTCTCTCACACACACACACACACGCTCCCTCTTTTCCTCTCCCGCTTCTCTGCCTCTCTGTCCTCCCATCTGTGAGTTCAGATGAACAGAAGTCTCCCGGGGCTTTTCATTGGCCGAGCTCCACACTAAGAGGCGAGCTAATTGGCCAGCTGGGGCCCAGCCGGTTGTTGGAGACAGTGCATTGGCCAAGAGAAGGGTCAAGTGACATGTCATTGGTCAGACTGGCCGGTAACCTGGCAACACGTCAGGCTTTCCCTTTTGAGAAAGGCCTGGTGAGAGAGAAGACTGTTGAGCGAAATTTGGCAACAAATTTCCTGAAAAATTGTGAGTTAATTTGCAGCTTTTTGGTGATGTGAAAGTGTGCATTTGTGGGAGTTGCAAGTCCTTGCAAGTCCTTGTGTGAATTTGCAAATAACCCTCAATCATGAGGTCCCAAATTGTTGGAGGCACTGTGTCACCTTCAGTTTAACCACTTTATCAATCCAAACAGGCAAGAAGTCACAGCCAACTGGTTACCATGACAAGCATGAGTGTGTGTCTGTGTGTGTGTGTGTGTTTTCTGTTGGTCTTACACTAAGTTGAGACAAGATATTGATAGTTTATGAACAGCACTGAATGCAGTTATCCTGTCTTGCTGCCTCTGTGTGATTCCAAATCAACTACCACTGTTTACCTCTTTGCTTATACTTTCAGGGTCTCTCCCCTTATCTTTTTCACTGGTTTTCCACCTTCCACTCTTTACTGTACATGTATGTGTCTTCCCAAAGTGCAACAAGCCCTCCAACATAAACATAAATGATGACATTTATTACTGTTTTCTGATCTGCCACCTCTGGGGTCATGTTTAGTTAACTAAAACTACTGGAGGTGGCAGTTAAGGAAAGATATCTACTTGGTGTTAGAATAAATTCCAACTAAAATGTAATTTGCTCCAATACATTAAATGTAATTCACATAGCCTCATCTTACACTGCATTTTAGAATTAAAGCTGTTCCATCCATATCTGCACAGCTTGCTAGGTTTTCTCCATTTTGTGTTAATGAAGTGATGGGGTGACAGGGCATGCAGGTCAGATGACCTGCCGAACAGATCATTATTGATCAAATAGTAAATTTTTTCCAATTTCCAATTTCGCACAAAAATAATCCCATTTTGTGATGAGATGAGATGCGAACAGCGGTCACCCGTGTAAAAGACACACCCTTTGTCCACAATCTTCTCCTTACGAGGTTTTCTGGCATTACAGCGTCACTCTCCATATGTCCACCTCTGCTTCTCTGAGAAAATTACAGACAATTTAAAATTTCTGAACAAATGCCAACTTCTGTCATTTTTCCAGTGAGGATGGTCTCCGCAGTCAAGAGAAACACAGAGACACACAATCTTTCTCCTTCTTTCTCTTTTCCACTGTAGGTTAATATATATCCACCTCCACCTTTTTCATTAAGTAGCAGTGCAAGCTAATCCAGAGGAAATGAGAAGTGGAGGTTAGTCACCAAGGATTAGTCTGCTCCCAGGACATCAAATGTCCCATTCCCACCCAGGAGATAATCATAGCCAGGTTAGCCAGGAAATTAAGTGACTGCCTTTCAGAGGGTTTCTAATCCCCATCTTGTGCTCTCCTTACATTTCTCTTTCTTTCCCACCATCCTTTCTCTAATACTGTCCTCCCCCCCTGCCCATCCCCCTCCCCCCATACCCAACCTGGACCCGCGCTAAGTCCATGTCGTGGCAAATCTGCAACAGACTGCTTGTGTCTGCAAGAAAACTTCCATCTCCATTTCTTGGAGGGCATTTTATAAATGACACTATCCACCCTTGTACTGAAGGTAATATCTGACCCTTCAGCCAAGTCAGGGCTTTCAGACAAATTGAAAATTGCTCTGTAGTGTTTCTCATCTCTTTGTCAGGATTTTTAGATTTCTGTGCGTACTACATGCAGTCATTTGCCTGGAGAATATAGTTCTCCTACTGTGTATGCTCATCGTCACTCCATATCAGCCCAACCATTTCAAATACATAGAAATATTCATTTCGGCGAGGTTAGACAAGCAGTTCTTCCAGTTCTGTCTCAATTTCTGGAAGAGGTTGACTACAAGAAACAGAAGGTTTCTCAGTGGCCATGCGACATAGGTCTGAAAAGACTTAAGCTTTAAAGGTGTGCATTTCTTTTCATGCGAGACCCCCGGGAAGAACAGCTCGCTGGGCTTTGTGTGCTTGTGTGTCCGTACATGTGTACATATCTGTTCATGGATTCAGGTCCACATACCGAACAAAAGCCCAGCGTAGAAAGTGGATTCCTGCCTCCTTTCCCAGCATGTCACCCAGCACAAAAGGAAATACTGCCTCCATTTTCCACCCTTTTTTGTGCATTTTTCTCTCCTTTTTTTTTTTCTTCCCATGTGCCCAGGGTGCCTCATCCTTTCACACGGCACACGCACATCACATAAACACACACACACATGCACAAATTGGATTTATACACTGCTGTTGTGTTTATTTAGATTTTAACATATTTCTCTTTATATTTCATACAAATGTGAGGTACTGTGAGAGAATGTTGGCTCATAGTCGTAGTCCTACCTGCACGGATGACAGGAGAGCTAGAGAAGAACAGGAAAGAGCAATGTAAAAAACGGAGAGGACAAGATATAAAACATGTTGAGACTAGAACAGGATGACACCGGGAGACAGTGGGAGAGAAGAGGTCAAGACTCTCATTACATTAGAAGAGATAAAAAAAAATATAGGAAAGAATCAAAAGACAGCCCTGACCATCTCTACCCCCCCCTGACTGGAGCCAATCATCTGAAAGAGGTAGAGAGTGTGTGAGGGAGGCCGAAGGAGAAAGTGTCACTTTCATCCTATTACATCTCCATCTAACCTTCCACTGTAGCCACCTGCTCCCACTGCCACACACTTGCACAGAAGAAATGCGTATTTTCAGGCTCATATTCAGATTTTGTACATGCACGGGCACACACAGTGGAATGGTGGCAGTGCTGCTCTTATGTACATATGCTCTTGTGCTATGTCCTGCCACTGAGATATCATAGAGAAATAAATAAATAAGACGAGAATCCACAAATAAAAACCCAGCAGAGATTTTTCCTACCTAAGGCGCTGACATTATAAAAATGGCAGAGGGGGTAAAAATGTACCTTGCTCTCATATTTGCCGTCTCTGTCCTCTCTCCCATCATCTGTACGTCTCCGTCAGGTAAATTGTCTCCCCTTTAACCCCTACTCCTTTTCCCTCCCCCTTACTTCTCTTTTTCTCTCTCTTCCACTCCCTCAGTCTTCCTTGGAATTCACCTTTCTTTGTTCCCCCCTAATCCTCAAAGGGGAACTTTTTTAAGTCGTGAAGTTTGGGGTAGAGGGAATGAGTGAAAGACGTAGATGGAGAGTGGGGGGGTGGGTAGAGGTAGACGGATATACTATCTAGGTGGCAGGGAGTGGGCTTAGAGGAAACCAAATTATCTTCCTCCACTTTTTCAGCTCCCCTTCTCCTCATCCTCCTCTCTGTCCTTCTATATATGCCATCACCCCTGACTCTGTCTTACCCTCTGTCCCCTTATCAACTCCCCACCTTGCACTTTCAAGGACAAGCTTAACTGTTAAGAACACTAAGGATTGAATAAACTGTGTGTGTGTGTTGGTTCTAAATCTGTGTGATTTTATGTGTGTATTCGGTCTTTTATTTTATTTTTTGACTGCATGTATAATATGTGTCTATGTCACCTCATGGATTTGTGCGCACAGTTGACTATTGTGTGTGTGTGTGATTTAATGTGTATTTCTCCAAAGGCTTTGCAGCAGAGACTAATCCTATCCTCCCTGCTATCGCCTTACCTTCCTTCTCACTATCATTTATTTAGCCCCATCTCTCTACTACACTTGCTGTTTCCCCCTTTCTCTCTGCCAGTTCCATCCCTCTCTTTCCTCACTCACTCTCCCTAAAATATACGCACACTTATAGCTGCATTTTGAACTGAAGAAGTGCACAGGCAGCTCCTATTTCACCGTTCAGGATCAGAATGTTTTCGTCGTGTGTGTGTGTGTGTGTGCGTGCATGGCTGTGCTTGTGTGTGTCTTATTAATCTTGTGGCGGCGACAAAAATATCTCAATGTATTCACATTATGGGGACTCAGTTCCTATTTGGGAGCAAAAAGTTAGTCCCCGCAGCTTATCTGTTTGCTTCAGTTTAAGCAAACTCTGGCCTGTTTGCCCATTTAGTGCGGTATGTTTAACTCTAGTGCGCACTAAGTGGTCTCGGTCCACTTCCAAGTGGACTTGGGTGAAGTATGTTTGTGGTGTGAAAGCAAAGCTGGCCAACCGCAGAGCTGCGTGCAATTAGATTTTAGCATAAATATAAAAGACTAGCATTAAATCTTTCTGCTGATCATAAACTGCTAAGTAATCTCTTGCATGTATAGCCTACATTCATACAAGATCATTTGGTAACCCTGGCAACGCATACACACGTGGACAAAATTGTTGGTACCCTTCCGTTAAAGAAAGGAGTTGGCCAAAATACCTGTCGACGGGTGCAGAAGTCTTACAGTCATCGCCTGATTGCAGTGATTGCCTGAAAAGGTTGTGCAACAAAATATTAAGTTAAGGGTACCATCATTTTTGTCCAGGGCAGTTTCATTAGTTTGTTTTTAAAATTATTCTATTGAACCAAAATTCATTTTATTAGTTGATTTTCAGTACATTTTTATTTATTATTACTTTTGTCAGTTTCAAGTTATTTCAGTGACCATTGTGGGTTTTTCTTTCATTAACGGAAGGGTACCAACAATTTTGTCCACGTGTGTATGTGCATCATCTCTTGAGTGGGGAGATTGTCAGAAAGAGAAAATTAGCTAAGCCAGAGAAGGTAAATACACACAAAACGTGGCTTTTGGTTATGTGTAGGATTAGGGTATGGGTTGGGTTAGGGCAGATAGTGGTTATCGTTAAGATAAGTCTCCAGGGAATTAATAGAAGTTAATGTGATGCCCTTCTTAGTGACAAATACAAGTTTGTGCATGTGTGTGTTGCTGACCGCTGTAAGTTTGTTGGGATGCCACCTGCCTGATAAACTTTAAATGCCATTTTGGAAAAAAAAGTAAGGAATTAATTTGATTGATAGGTCTGCTTACTGATATGCATTACAAGCACACACACAACCCTAATATGCAGTCATTTCCTCTCTCACAAACCTACACTAAATAAACAGGATATGCTTTGCATTAAGTTGAATTAATCGCTGTATTCATGGGAGACGCTCTAAGCTGCGTGCTTTGGGGAAAATTGACCTTCTGTGGTCTTAATTGTACGAGAGGCTCAACAGCGCTCTGACATTTAACTGTGCACCAGTCTTAATTCTTAGCCCTTTATTCTAGTGCTTCGCTGACATTTCAGTAGGAAGAGGTTTGTGTATAAAGATGCTTGGTGCTTCTTTGGTGTTGTAAACAAAAAGCTAATTTGCCCATGATTATTTTATTTTGTCACCATCTTTCTCTGCCTCTCTTACAGTTTTATCAGAGACGTACACTTTTGTTGTCTATCACGTCGCTCCTTTGGCTGTCACTCTCTGCGTCTCCCAGCAGGGCCGGCTGAGATCCTACAGCCCAATAGCACAAAGTGACCAAAGTGCTGTGTGTCTGCAGAGGTTTCAGGGGGTGGCTGATCAATAGCAATGACTCAGCGGTTACTTTGCCAGGTGCTGAGATTTCTGGTTTTGAAACTTCACTCCCCTGCCCACAGCTTTTGCTGTGTTTTGTAAACAGACACAGGAACACCACCCACTTACTCACATTTTCATTTGTTCAAAGATGGATCACAATGCTACATGCAGGTCAGTAATAGATTTTGTTCTAAAGGTAAGAGGAGAAAAGACAAAGCATTATTGTTATAACTGGATTGTGTTATCTTAACATTTAAACTTTTCTTATTAAAAGTCCATATATGAGCTAGCTTGCTCATATAGCATACAGATATACTATCTATTTGGTTTGCTATTTCCCCCGTGGAATACCTGCGCTTATTTTCTCCCTGGCAGAGTGTGGGATGGGAAGATTAATACCACTCTCCTGTCTCTATGTCAAATATGAGACCTCACCCAGTTAGCTCAGATTAACTCTGTGAGTCACTGGTTTTAGCCAAGAAATAGTCTGGCACATTTTTTTATGAATCTACAAATTGTATCAAGCTACCAACCTGAAGCTGTGTTTCTAACTGATGAACAGGGCATAGTTGACTTTGGTAGAGTGACTCTCTCCTGTGTGGTCAGCACAGACCATTAGAAGAATGATGAACTATGGAAAGCCTGAGTAGAAGAGCGATGTGTGTGTGCAGAGGTGAACTTGTGTGTGAATGTGAATAAGCATGTTCTCGTGCGTGTGCTTCTCCACTTTCTTTCCTTTAGTGCTACTTTGTTTAAGAGGGTGTAGTAATTACCCAGAGAAAATGGATGGCTTTTCACCAGCGGCTACAATTACTGCTTTCTCCAGAATGAATGGATGGATGGATGGGTGGAGGGATGGTACATAGCATTAAATGAATGGCTGTAGAGTTATAATGAGAAGAATAAATAAAGATGGGGATGCTGTGATGGAGAGGAGGGATGAATGAACGGATGGCTGTATGTATGGTTGGCGAGAGGTGGAGGGGAGGAACGATGGGAGTGTGTGAGGAAGAACATGTGTGAATGAGCTTGTTTTACCTCGTCTTCTTGTTAGTTTTTTCTGCTTGAGTGGAAGTGGATGGCATCACAACTAATTACTTGTGGCCAGGAAGGGCAGATAGTTTATGAAGGGTATAAGTTAAATTTGATGTGTTGAATGAGACATGAATGAGAAG
Source organism: Gadopsis marmoratus (assembly GCA_036023855.1). NCBI lineage: Eukaryota > Metazoa > Chordata > Actinopteri > Centrarchiformes > Percichthyidae > Gadopsis > Gadopsis marmoratus. Next base: position 19,527 of record JAVQJF010077853.1, on the reverse strand, counting down.
AAATTACAAATTGACATCTGGCACAAAAAAAAAAACACGTTAGATTTCTCTCTGATGTGTACCATTTAAAAAGTTAAAATATGGCTCACTTCACACACAGGAGACAGGTGCAATATTTATTTCCATTACTAGAGACTAAAATAACATATTACTGGTATCATTTTTTGAATAACCGGGTGCATTAATGAATCATAACCTATTAAACACACAAAGAATGTGGGTGTGCAAAAGTGTGATTAAGTATGTGATTGTGTGTGCTCGGATTTCTTTGTTTTATGTGTGTGTTTGTGTTTACTTAAATCTTTCTCTGTCCCTCTGAAATATTAAGAGCATGCCTGGGGTGAAGTAATCACAAAGAATGGCCCTCAATATGAACCGTTGACAAAATCCAACTAATAACACACAGCCACGTGTTGTTGTAATTTTCTAAAAACCTGCAGCAGTTTTTGCACTGAGCAGCAAACCTGAGTGAAGGCTTGAAGGCTTTTGCAAAAACAGGGCAATTAAAAAGATATACGATGATAATTTTTATGGATATGTCATAGTAAATGTGCTGTATAAACGGTATTATTCTAGATTATTCTTTAGAATTTAACTTCAGTAGGTTTTGAGGGCAGACAAAAACTGTGTTAAAAGCTAACGTCATTTTTCTTAGCCACTGTAAAATGAACATTACACTGTTAAAATGCAGACGTTGAGAAAATTCAAAGGAATAAGGCAACCAGCTGCAAAGTTTAGTCAACTTTAGGGCCAGCAAGTTGTGCCAAATCAGTTTAGTAATTACCAAATCTGTCAGCTGAAAGTTAAAATTAGAAATTGTTTAGTTATATTGTCAGGAGTTTTTAGACTCCATTTCTAGTATTTTTTTTCATTAATAAAGCATCACACTGCGTAATCTCTGTAGCTTGTCCTGTACTGCTAACTACCACATGCAAACATAGACCAATTGATCATGGTTTGAGACCTGCGGCATGATGCGAAGAAAGAGTGCAGGGAGTGGTTTACATGGATACATATCTGCATCATGGTTTGCATTGTTTTAATGTTACGGGGACTCATTCACTTTTGTTGAAGCAGGAGACTGGCTCGTTTGTTGCTACAACTTGACTTTAAATGCTTATCATTTATATTTCCAAGTCCAAACAACATGTAATCTTTATGTCAGCGTACCATGAGATTGGTTACTCATCGTCTTTTGGTGTTTTGCTGTTTGCAGTCACAGACAAGCTTCTCCCGGTTGGCCCTCCTCCAAACACTCCCTTTGAGTTCGCCTGGCTACACACACTAACATGCACAGGCATTGGCATTAGGTACATCACAGGCAGCAGATGCACACACACACACACACACACAGCGACAGACAGAGAGAGAGAGAGATCGCAGCCTCTTCAGCCCTGTGTTTTAATTGAGTCAGCCCAAATTGCTGGCTGAGCAGAACGATATGACTGATACGGATTAGAACCAGCCTTCCCTTATTCATCGATTTCTACATGGGTGGGAGGCAGGGTGGTGGGGCATGATAGAGGGATGACAGAAAGGGAGCAAAATCCTTTTCTATTGATTCACGGAAGGAGAAAAGGGCATTGGGAGTGGGTGAAAGACAGATAGACTGAGAGTAAAAGATGTGTGACAGGAGGAATGTAGGGGATTGTTAAAGAAGGAACCTTCTCCATCAGTTCTACAGAAGAAGAGAGGAAGAACAGGAGGGGGTTTAGAAAGGAGGAGAGCAGAAAAAGTGATTGACAGAGATTATACTGTTCCTCTTTGTCATCATTGATTTTAGGAAGGGAGGGGGTAGTGGAAGACAGCAGGGGACAGGATGTCGGAGGAGGATGGAAGTAAATGGGAAGGGAGCACAGAGAGAGAGCTGTAAATTCAGGGATAAGTGATAGATGGACGCACGGAAAGGAGACAGGTAGGTGGAGTGAGACAATAGCATGAAGGATGTAGGAGCGAAAGAGATGTTAAGTAAGAGTGAAGGTTAGGGAGGGGGATTTAACAGTACACAGAGGAACACTTTATTTCACTTAGAGGGAGGAGAGTTGGTTAATGAAGTGAAAAGATGAGGTGTGGATTGGATGAGGAAGAGGAAGTGAAAGGAGATGGTGAGAAAGAGCCCGAAGGGGGGATGAAGAGGAGGAGAGAGATGATGAAGAAGTGTTGAAGAAGAGCACAGATAGAGTTGACGAGAGGGACGGAAGTAAGAAAGAGACACTTCACATTTGGGCGAAGTAGCCTCATTGAGGCAGCGTGCATCTACCAAATACTCCACATGCGTCCCTTTGAAACCCTTGAAACTGCTCGCGTGAAAAGGATGGGACGTTTGAGCCTGTGTGTGTGTGTGTGTGTGTGTGTGTGCCAGTGCTGAAAGTGATGGGGTGGTGTGTTTTATGGGTAAATTGAAGGGTTTGTTGAAAGGAGAGAGATGAGTCCCTCTTACAGTGTGTGTCTGCGTAAGTCTGTGTCATGTTCTGTGTGTGTGTGTGTGTGTGTGTGTGTGTCTGCTCCCTCTCCCTTCAGTATCAGTCTCTTCTGCTTGATTTCCGCACCTCTCCTCTCTCCTCTCTGCCTCTCCTCTGCTTGCTATGCCGTGAAATGGTTTTTCACTAGACCATTACCCCGACCAGTGCGCTACACTACTGCCACGGCCCTCTGTGTGAGTGTGAGGGTGTGTGTTTTAAATGTGTGTGTGTGTGTGTGTCTGGAGAGAGAGAGAGAGCGACGGGTGTGTGTTTGGCTGCGTGCATGAGAGAGACTATGCGCGTGTTTGTGTTCAGTAGCTGCACTTGAAAGAGAAAGATTGCGCATGTTTCGTTGATGTGTGGGGAGCACACAGTCACAAAACTGCAGACAGGCTAAGACAGGCAGCTATAAGCATAACCGGCGAGTTGCCCTGCTCACAAACAAACCCGGGGGGGTCTTCTGCTTCCTGGGATTGCCAAATTTCCAGCTATGAGTACCTTACTCTAAAGCCTTATGCATTTTGTTACCTTTCCAAAACAGTTTTTCAAAATTCAACATGTAGACACAAGCTGGATTCACTCGTTGTATTTGAATAGATTTTCTTTAACCTGTTCACCTGTCTAACAGAACAGTAACGTTTTACACAAATTCAGTATTTTGGTCTATGTGAGGCACTCATTGCTGCCTGGTTTGTGTGCTGTGCTTCCAGGTCCTCATGTGAATGAGAAATCCAGTTCTTTTTTTTTATTCCAAACTGATTTGGCTGCTTCTTTAAATAAAACTGTATCAAATCTGTATCACACACACACACACACACACACACACACACACACTATAGACGTATATGCACACAATGATGTGTTAGTTAAAAAGCAGAAAGTGTTCTTCATGCTTATTTGCAGTTATTAACTTCTATCATGTAATATTCACCCTCCCTGCATACCACTGTGTTTGTGTGCACATGCACATTCATTACACACTCATCTGTTTGTGTTTACTCAGTCTGTGGCATCACACAGTAATCTGCTCTTAATCCATGTGTATGGAAACACACAGCGACATGCACACTTGAGCAGAAGAGCACCAAACCACAGACTCGCTACAGTCTGTCTGCTGGGCACCTGTTAGGTTCAGGATCTGCTGCCTTTTTTAAGCACAAGGCTAGCAATATTCTGTATTTGTCCTTATTGCCCACAAATCCCATGAAAAGACCAAAAACAACAGCACATCGATCCCACTAACAAATATTTCTTGTGTAAGCAAAGCCTGACACATATTATTGCCTTTGTGTCCAAAATTGAGTGAAAACACATACAAGGAGCCACAGTGCTGCACTGGGGGACATGTTCCTCCATCACCGTGAACACTGGCACTGTAATTTATTTGAAGTCAATCCCAAAATCTCACTAGTGCAGCAAATGTATGTTAATCCACGGCTAAAAACAGCAAACTATTTACTCCCATTTGAGTAATGGAACCAATGGGCTTAGGTCGGGAAGTCGGGAAGTAGTGAGACAGACTGAGAGCAGACTGGTCTTGGTCTTTTCATGGGGTTTGTTGACAATAAGAAAATACAGAAACTGTCAAACTGTCTTTCAACTGCTCCCCTTCCTCCATCTTTCTCACACCTGCCTCCCTCTTTCATTCATTTTCGCTTCACTCCTCGGCTCAGGACTCTTTGCTTTTTCTTCACCCCCTTTACTCATCTCTCCCACCTCTCGGTCTCCACCGGATGTTGCAGACATCTCTCACCCCTCTTGCTATCGCTCGTCCCCTCTTTTAACATCTTGTTTAAATCGTGTCGTTCATGTCCCTTTCACCTCCCCGCTCCGTCGTCCCCGTCTTCACCCCATTCACTCCCTTGTTTTATAATTCACCTCTCATCCCCTCCCTCTCCCTGCCACTTCTCAGTGGCTTCTTAATATCCCTCCTCTCCTCTAGATCTCTCTCACCTGTGCTCTGTAACTCATTTACTTGTCATTCACTCTACCTCTCTTTCCTCCTTTCTTCTCCATCTAATGCCTTTTCATTCCTGTGCTCCAACTCTCTATTCCCACCTAATATCCCGCTGTCTCTCTACCTGAGATATTGAAGCTATAAAGACAGGTGTTCAAAAGAAAGCAGGACAAGCAAATCTGTTTTATATGCCTCCTGGCGTCATTCCCTGGAATGCAGAAATAGGAGGAGAGGCAGAGAGAGAAGAGAAACGCTGTGGCGTGTAATATTGAATTCTCAGCACCTTTTGCGTGGAAAATATTATCTTGAGTCGCTTAAAAAAGAACCGGGTTTTCTGTAAAACCTTCAACCTTTTGTCTTCACCACTTGGGACACACACGTGCACTTCACCATCCATTTCCATTTTCCTTTTTATTATGGCTCCAAAATGTGCAGGTGACATACAGTAATGTCCTGATGGAGCAAACAGTGCACTTGAAGAAATAGTCATGTGTTATGCAATTGTATCTGATAGAAAAGTGTATTATCAACAAAAGCACCATTTTACAGTGGCAAAGGGGTGATAGACTACAGTTGATGGGCTATTTTCGGAGGCTCAGCATTACACAGAGCCTGAAGGGACTACATAATGCTGCATACTGTGTTAGTATTATTTTCATTGTTGGAGTTCAGCATATATGCAGAGTCAATCACCAAAATCATGTCTCACTCTCTCACCCCTACATTGTTAAAGTGAGTCTCATTTACAGTTTTCAGTGTGTCCTACAGAGAAAATGGCTTGCATGTACATCAGTGTGTGTGTGTGTTAATGGAGCTTGTTGAGGTTTGGGGTTTAGGCGGCTTCTTTAAGCAGCGCCGCGGCAGCTGGAATCTCCCTACTGAATAGACTGGGATAATCTCTGAAACAGCGACTGTGTGTGTGTGTGTGTGTGTGCACGTGTGTGGGAACGGGAATAAGTGGAGGAAGAGAAAACGAGATGTGAGGGTGAGAGAGAGCGAGTGAGATGAAGAATAAGAGAGGAAGTAGGAAAGATTGAACTGTCAGCAGCTTGACTTAATCTTTTTTTCTCAAGATGGAGATGAGACTTGACTCTGTATATGCGTGACACTGTTTGTGTGTGTGTGAGCGAGACGACTCCATCCTGTTTTGAAGTAACCTAATCTAGGATGGAGACCTTGTCCACCCCCACCCAAAAAAAAAGTCTCAGAACATGCTTAGGCTCACAGTTTTGCAGTTTATTAGTACTTGAGGAAATATATCATTTAGGCTGTTTTACTTGACTATATCAAAGCTTTGTTCAAGTGCGCCCACAAACTAAACAATTGTCTTTCTTTACTAGATGCCAGGCAGAGGGACAGATCATCGGCTGGCACCACGTTACGAAGAGGTGGAACGTCAGTATGCCTCCTTACCAAGGTACTGCTTCTGCTCCATGTTTTACTGCAGGCATCAATGTTCTCTTCTCTTCCTTTCTTTCGTTTCTTTTCTGTTGTGTGCTCGTCTCTCCTTTTCTCTTTGAAGCCTCTAATTAAATCTGTGTAGTCGGTATGTCTTCCTGAGTGTCTCTGGAGGCCTCAGTCACAGCCAGGAGCTCACCTTACCCCCTCCCTGGGGATCACACCCTCAGACCGGGGTTGAAAACTGACCCCTGACTCTGCTCCCCCGCCAAAACGTACTTTGGCTTTTGCACCAGCAGTACTTTTCAAAGTCGTCATGAGTGGATTGTCTGGTGTCGCGTTGTACTTTTTTTTACTCTCTAAATGAAAGCCTCAGCTATCATAGTTTAGTGTCTGTATGTTGTATTGAACTAGAGAGCCAATTTCAATAATAGATAATAGTTTATCAAGAACTTCACTCCGCCACAAATGTTGCAAACACAACAAGTGGGTCCTCAATGAACTGCATGATGTTAATGCGTGTGCTTGCATCCTTTACAGGGCGGCTTTTACAGGATTTTGAAGTTAAAGTGGCAGCAATCAAACGTCTTTGTGGGAAAACTAAAATGCAATTGAAACATCTTAGTTACATCATGCCATTCAAGATATAAAGATTGTTTGGTTGATGTTTGGTATAATATATCACTATTGAAGGCTTTGCACAACCGTTTTATTATGTTATAATGAGCTATTGTTTGTAAAATGTATTTTTCATTGTTTCATGTTTATCTTCCAGTACACTCTAGAGGAGGGTTTCTCAGACAGACTAAGCATCCCGCTCCCCTGTATTTTTGTCTATTTATTCAGACAGTTGAAAAGCCAGGGGACAGACGAGAGACAGTTCTGGTCAGACTTGACAATCAAGCACGGAAATGAACCACTAGACTATCTCTGTGCAGCATGTGTTAGCCAATTGCCCGGTACATTTTGTTGTTTCCTCCCTGGACAGCATGAAATATCACTAACATTAGCCAACACAGGAACCATAACAGGTCCCTGAGTATACTAATCAATTCTTAAAGGATTCTTTCCATGTATTACTCTAGATGAGTTTTCTGATGTAATAAGATAAATATTCAGGTCCAGAGTGGCCAGAGTTGTTTAAAGGTTTGTGTAAAATTTGCTTGGCACATGTATGGAACCGCAGCTGTTCACTGACCATTTAAATGTGATAGTCTCGATGTGAAACGCACTTGAAGACATACTATATTCTCCAACCATCATCAGTCACTCCCAGTCTTTCAGGATCTCATTTTTCATTTGCAACCTTTCCGCTCTCAGAGGCCTCAACTTTAATTATCTCCTCTTTCTTCACCCTTTCACTCTCTTAACGTCCCCACGTTAATTCCTCTCTTCTCCTCCACGGTCCCTTTTTTTTTTGCCTATTTCTTTCCCATTGTTGTCCAAAGATGACTAGTACCGCAGCAATGTACTTAACTAAAGCCCCTTAACATGCCTGATATCACTGCACTGTAAACTCTTACTGTATCTAAAAATGAAACGTATTCAAGTGAAAATAGAAGGGTAAACTTTAACAGTAGAAACTCTGAGGAGTTGTTACGAGCTTCTTCTCAGCTCATTTTATGTCGCTTCTAAGAACCAACACCTCAGCAGCCTAGCAAGCCAACAACAAATGTTTGTTTGTGTGTGTATGTCAGCGAGAGAGAGAGCGAGGGAGTCAGTGATTGGGATGACAGACAGAAGTTTGGAATGTTAGAAAGTTTATAGCCAGGTTCCCACCCCTGTTAAAATGGTGAGGGATGGCTAATTCACGCCTCTTTCGTACATGTGCACGTGCATGTGCATGTGTGTGGGTGATGACTTTGGCAGATGGGAGCGAGAACAGTGATGATAGTTTTGAGGTCTGGCTGTGGTATCTGTAAAGCCTTGGGAAATTGGACACACACACACTCACATACAGTACAGCCTGTCTCTGTTTCCACTTTCAGACAGGCACTGTAATCTGAAAACACGCTTCCAATTTTACATGTAGGCCTCGTGTTTGAAAAGGACCCCTGAGTCATTTTCCCGTGAAAGTCACTCTGACAATCTGCCTACTTACGAGCTGGTAACAGTTCTGAAACATTTTCTACACGGCTGCAGTGTGATTTCACATGACATGGTGGGGTGTATTTGCATGTAGCATACAAACCAAGACTGGCAACTGATGCTTTAAATGCTGTAGATTTCTAAAGCAGCAGATTTGACCCCGGAGAGCGACACCAGCTAAACTCTTTCTGCAAAAATGGGTGGATATTGGTCTGACCTCTAAGACTATATCTACACTAATATGTTTTTTTTTTTTTTTAAATGCATAACTTTTGCTACATTAACACCTAGCGTCCACACTACTCCACCATTCTATGGCCCCTAAAACAGAGACCCTGTTTTAGTTTGAAAGCTCCAGGATTGCATTTTAGTGAGGAAGGGTGGAAACGGAGATGTTGTAAGACGATATCGCAGACACCCACGTTCACTTCCTGATTGGGTCTTATCAGCCATGATGTGTTGTCACGCCCCTGTCACCTGACCCTTTCCCCAGACAAAAACAAACGACATCAGCCTTGACTACCTGCACTTAATTCAACATTAATAAACAGTTTCAACACTTATTTTCAGTAACAATTCCACCTGTTTGTCGGTCCTCAGCATAGAAATCTCTGCTCTCACCTTTCTCCATTGCTGTTCTTTGTTCATAGTATTTGCTGCAACTAAGCAACCAATCGCAGAGTAGACAATCTGCTTCCTGTTTACACCGGCACATGCATGCCCCTGTGCACAGGAATGGTCACGTGATGCATGTGTGTAGCATGGACGGAGATTATATCTGAAACGGTGATAAAACGTTGTTTTAAAATCAGAACGTACCAGTGTGGCTGTGGCCTCAGAGAGCTGCTCTCCCCTGGTGGACGAGGTGAACCGCCTTATAGGTACCTGCATGCAATGCCTTGTGTTGCATAGCCTCAAAATTCTGCGAACATTTCACTTATATCCAAAACAGCCTCTCAAATTTGAAGTGAGTCAAGCTTTCCACAATGAACACACCACTCTGGAAGCCAAAAAGCCGTTACTAAACAGATAGATTAACCCAGAAATGTTTCCCTTCTCTGAGATTTTATGTCTGAAAGAGACTCGTCTCTTTCTCCTTCTGTCTTTATTTGTCTTTTCTCCTTGCCTCTGCATCTCTTGTCTACACATCTCTCCTGCTGTCAATTAACTCAACAAGATATTTCAGCATGTAGACAGTCGGAGAAACAGATCAGGCTTGGAAACCACATCCAGGCTGGTGACCTTATGAAAACATATTATTTTGCCACTGGCCCAGAAATAGCTAGGAGGCTGTGTGTATCTAGTGTCTGCATGCCTGTATACCTGCACGCATGTGTGGGAGGGACCATGTTTGTGAGTGTGTGTTTATATTAATTCGAGTGAGTCCAGAAATAGCTGTAGGCCTGCTTAGTCAGGTACTGTATGTTTGACTCAAAGTCGGTTAACTGGAGCACTGGGTACGGTGAGTGAGTGCACACTACCACTGTGAGACAAGGTTTTGATGGCTCTAAAATTAAAACATGACCCAGCAGTGGATGATGTTCCCCTGCCTAAAGCACAAACACTGCCTAACAAACTGTCAGCAAATGTCACTGCATGAAATTTAGGAGTATGTTGAGGGGTATGTTGTATATTTTGCTACTCCACAAAACAGTGTTTTGGTAATTAAATATATCAAAAAAAAAGATACACAGGCACTTAAGTCATTTTTGGCCTGAGTAATTTAACATGGTTTTTAAATGCAACAACCATTATATGATACACACATTTAGTTGCTATGGATGCTGAAATAAAATCAGTGTGTATTCTAAAGTAATCTAATCTAATGGTGAATTTGAATGTGTATGTTATATATACCAACCTTTTTCTTCAAGTGGTTTTGATCCATCAGCGACTACCCACTACCCCCACTACTAACCCGTTCGAACATTCAGAACTTCACCTGCTCGTGCATTCATTACTACGACGTGTGCTCCAATTTCAGCAGGGCATTCTTAACTTTATTACCCTTTCATTTTTTGTCTTTTTGAGAGCTAAGAGATGTCGGTTTTCATTGGAAAGGCACATTAAGAACTTAGAAAAATAAAGAGGGGAGGACACAACAGCGCATGTCCTTTCCCTTTAAATCCCCCAAGGTCTCCTCTCACTGCCATTTTCTTGAAATTACTTCCCCATCCTGCACATATCGCCTTCTCTCTGTATTTCACCACTTCCCTATATTTCTCCCTCTCCATCTCACTTTCTCTCAGCGGTGTTATTGTACTGAATCAAAGACCCCCTGTTGAGAGCATATGTCTCTGTCCCTACCGCTACCCCTTCCCTATGTGAGAACCAGTTTGAAATTCTAAACACTGCAGGACATTTGCTGAGGATTAAGATTAGAATTTACATTTGTGTGCTTCAAGAGCAGGCATGTAATGATGCAATTTTCATTAGATAGTTAGCGTGTCGAGAGACTGCCTGAAACAAAGACAAAGAGGTGTGAGACATTCTGCAAACGTTCCTGCCTGGAATCAAACCTGGGATGTTTCCTGGCGGTTTTGTGTTCATGTTGGGGCATGAATGGATGCATGAATCAGTTTGAAACAACTTCACTGATTTGTGCTCATACAGCCATGCACCTGTGTGTGTGTGTGTGTGTGTGTGTGTGTGTGTGTGTGTGTGTGTGTGTGTGTGTGGGTTTCGGTCATTCTGAGGTCAGTACAGTAGATGGCTATCAGAGTGTGTGTATGGTCAGCATTAGCAGGTTGCACCCCTACCATGTGTGCACCATTATTGCCCCATTTATACATTCTGTCTCTCTCTCTTGTCACACATGGACACACTGGTAGACACGCTTGGTTTCTTCTATATTATCCTGTATGTAAAGACAAACAAAGCCAAAAGAAAGGGGAAAACAAACGACATGAAGTCAGAAGGCTCCTCTTTACTCTGTCATATCTGTAAAACCCCCTCCTGTATGTTTTTTCTGCTGTTTGGTGGCACTCCTTTCGCCCATTAGTCCATATTTCTGTTGATGACTGTTTTTGAAGCCATCAGTCGTGTGCATGTGACTTCCAAAGCACATAGGACTGGACTAAGTCAACTTTGATTAAAAATGTGATTTTGGTCCCAAAGGACTTCTGTCAATAATAGTGATCAGTTGTTGGAAACGCAGCTTTGACCCAACTGAATTAGCCAAACACCCTTTCCCATTTGTCCTTGTTATTACTCTTATTAGATTTAAAGAGCCAATCAGAATTGCTGTTCAGGTTTCTGGGAAGACTGTCACTTCCTCATTATAATGATAATTGGATGATTAGTAATTAGAAAGCAGATGTTGTGTTCTGTGTCTTGCACTCTGTCTCTGTGTCCCCTTTAGTTGCATTTCTTCATTTATTTCCCTCCGTGTTGTGCCATTCTCTCTTCCAGCCTCCTCCTCTTCTCATTCTCATTCTCTCTGAATATGGGGTGAAAAGGACATTGTTCACTTGCTAAAGGAGTGGAAAGGAAATGTGAATGTCTCTCACTTCTCTTTCTGTTTCTCTCTCCCTCTATCTCTCTTGAGAAGACCTCCCAACCAGGCCGGAGAGTTTCCCAGACCACTTTACAACTGCTGCACAATCCACCCCATTGTCCAGTTGGTTTTCTGTGCGTCTCTGGACTCATCGAGTCTCTGCTTGTTTGTTAACCATGTAGAAAGACACTGCCTCTCATAGACCTACCACCCCCCCCCTCTCTCTCTCGATTTTTCTCTCTTGACCCCATCTTGTTCCTAGCTTCTAGTGTTTCTGATGTGTTCACCGGTTGCTGCTTTAAAGAGTTCTCAGAGGTTACAGCTTTGATCTTGATCGTGGACTCTTTAAGAAAAAAGAAAAAAAAAATTGGGTTACAACCCATGATGTGTTGCAGAACCAGTGGGTATCCGTTTGACAGGAGGATATGATGTGCTTTCATATGTCTGGACCCCGGGGTGAGGGAGGAAATTTCTCCTTTAGGTCCCAACCAATGAATGTTTAACAGGTTTTGGGGCATGCTGGAGTTGAACTAGTGTTAAGTGACACTTTGCTCATTTGGAGTGAAGGACGTTGTGAAAGCTACACATACATATTGCATAGTGGCAGAATAACACCCAGGTGACGCTTATCCTTCGCTCGATCACTCACTCTGTACTCATTCGAACATTTTTATTGCATCTTTCCAATCACTCTTTTTTCAAGGGCTGACGATGGTTTGCGTGTACTTCGTGGCGGTTAAGTAACCACTACAAATTTGGGCAATGAAACAAGGAATTTTATATTAGTATTTATGCCTGAAGAACAGGAAGATGGACTGAGCGTCATACATTTCAACAGTTGCAGCTGTGAAACGTTAACATCTGGCAGCATTCTAATGACCATCTGCCCACCCTGTGCTGCTATATGCTCCCCCCCCCCAGAAATTCTCAAAGCTACATTGGATAGTTAAATGATAATTAAATGTGTTTCTGCATGCATGAAAAGTTATTTTTCCCAATTACATAAGCTATGAAAGGCAACGTGATGAGTGTTTTCAAAAATTGAGCTCATATCAAACTCTATGATGCCAAATGGAACGCACCATAAATGGTTATGGTGATTTATGAACGTGCTGAAACAGGAAGCAGCTCATATTACTGCAACAGGCAGGGGACTGACTGACAGAATAAAGCAGTGAGGCTGTGGCAAGTTGGTGAATGGATGTGCACATTTACCTTCAGCCCCAGTGCCCTACATTCACTTCATGTTTTCAGTGAAGTTTAACATAGGTTATGCAGGTTAGGTGTAGTGCAAACCATAACTTTTCTTAAGGTACCACACAAACACTGAGAGCATGTTTGTGCACGTGTCTGTGTGTGTGTGTGTGTGTGTGTCTGTGTGTGTGTGTGTCCCTCCTTAAAACCCCTTTCATATGAATCCATATTTATGTGTGTGCATTTTTTTTTTTTACAATCTCCCATCTCCCCTGTTGCAACTAGTATTTCAGAACTCCTCTTCATGTACCAAATAAGTAGCTTTTGAGGGATCGTAATTTTGTCAGCAATTTGTATCCTGCGGTCATGCACAGAGCAAAATGTCCCCAGCTTGAAACTATTACATCTTCCTGAGGGGGGACCTTATTGGCTCCAGATGTGAAATAATGGAGGCTATTTGAATGGGATATGGTATTATCAGTAATTCATGATGTTTCATGAAGTCAACCACTATACTGCCTATAAGTGGTTATGTATGATACTTCCATAACTTAATGTTGTCTTTAGTATGAATGATGTCAGCTAGAATAGATGGACGTGGCCCATTCAGCCAATGTCATCAATCTGTCTTTACAGCTGTTGCGCATTCAAATATGTAAAAGTTGATGTGGCTAGCAACTTGGTTTGCACCATGTATTGATTGATGGCTTAGTTTTGATGTTGCCATTTTACAATATTTCCTCTGATATTAGAGCTTGCAAACACATGCAGTTCGTTCAGGTGCATTTCACAACAGCCGTATGTGATAACCGAATATTTCCTTAACAAATAACTGAACATTGGCGTAATTATTGCATATGTTTGATTCCAGCTCTTCAAGTCCACAAGCGTCCCTGGGCAAGACACTGAACCCTAACGTTTCCCCTTGGCGCCGCACGAGGGGCTGCCTCATATCTGTAATTTCCCCATTGAGGTACTAATAAAGGAGTATTGTTATTATTATTTTGACATTTATGAAGATTTTTTGGGACGGTTTCTATTTATAGTATTTACATGTAAAATTTAAAATGTGGGAATAGTTTGCCTGGAATCCTTATGGGGGACAATTGTATTTGATAACGTTGTGTGACTTTGCAAGAGAAATGTGTCCACAAATTAAGATTTCATAGCACGATGAATGAAACGTGCAGAAAATAATGAAGATGAAAAGGAGTTACAATGAACGAGGACTTTCAGCCCTGTGATGTGGTAGTACAGACCATGTTTCTGACTTTGTTAATCCATCAGCTCATCTCTCATTTGACATGTTGATCAGAATACATTTTTTGAGGAGCTGCCTGCAGTGATTGTCGGTCGCTGTGATTTATTTTTTTTTTTTGGCTGTAGCTTCATCGCTCAGGTTCCAAATGGCATGGCCATAGTATGATGGGATGCGAAACCCCACTCCAAATCCCCATTGTTCTGCCCTCTCTGTGTTTCCGAGGCAACAGTCTCCTACCATCTGGAAGGCCCTCATCCCTCAGTTCCTCTCACTTTCCTCTAATGGGTTTCTCCCCTGTCCTTCTCCCATCTCAATTTGTTTTTTTCTCCGTACTGTTTCCCTTTTTATTCTCTGATTTTCTCTTTTTTTTGTGGTCTAATTTGATTCTCTCTCCTGTTTCCCCCTTTCTCACTGTGGCTTTGTCGCATACTTTTCAATTTACGTACTTACCATATTACCGTACTCTTTCATTTACTCTCCACAATCCCCTTTTTATCCACCTGTGATCATTTTCATCTCATTCCCTGCTGGCTTTGTCTTTTTTTTTTCTCTTAACACTTCGGCTGTGTTCTTTAAAATGAGTATCTGTGTTATGCACACATTCACAGTCACACACGGCATCGTACTAAATGTGTGTGCACACACACTTACATACACACACCGGAGAATCTTGTTAGTTTCCTGGACTGGTCAGTTTGTAATTCATGATATTCAGGTGGATTAATCATATTTGACAGAACTTTATTGACAGAGCCCCTGTAAGGTGTTTAGTGTCATTCAAACGTGAACTGTATGAGCAAGCATCCATGTGTGTGTGTGTGTGTGTGTGTGAGCACGTGTTCCTCCAAAGTAGCGCCCATTATTCTCAGCAGATGCTGACCTTCAGCTTGCCCGTTCTCTTGAGGGCAGCACTTGTTTCTCTGCCTTTTTTCTTCTCTTCTTCTCCATCCAACCCACCCTCCTTCCTTCCATTACTTTTCTTTCTTGTCCTCCCTTCTCATATTCAGCTCCTTTCTTCCTGCTGCTTCTTTCATGTTTTTCTTCTCAGCTTCACAAGACATCCATCTGGGAGGTTCAATATCTGCTGTAATACTTTTAGTCCTATTTGTGATTCATTTTTCTTGATCTTTCAAATGCTAAACTCTCTTTATCTTTCTTCACTTTCCTCCACCATATTGTCTTCTCCTAGTCTTCCTTTTGACGTCTTTTGAGCTAAATGGCTTCACTGGCCAAAGCTGATTTTTGGACACCCTTCTGTTTCTCGTCTCGTTATTTAGATACAATCCAGGTTTCTCACTCCCCATGTGTTGTCGTCATCCATGTCTCTTTCCTTCCTCTGCTTCTGCCTCTCCTGTCTGTCTCAGCCCTCTGCGATCACACCTCTTTGTCTTGTTTATGCAAACTCATTATCCTCTTAACATTCATCTGCCTTCTCTCTGTCCTTTGCTCTTTGGTTGTTTCAAGGAATACAGATGAAGATTTTATTCTTCAGTGGTCTGCTCTTTGCCTGGAAACTCCTTGTTGGCCTGTCATTTTAACACAAATCAGCCTCTGCTGTGAAGTCCTCAATAACTGCATCTTTGGCACATAGTAGGCAAGTCAAAAAAACAATTGGATTGTATCCCTATTTTAGTTAAAGTGAGTTAGTAAAATATAATCTCCAGCGAAATACTGTCTGATTTTTTTGCACTCTCTTAGCCCTCCATTCATCCTGTTTAACCAACAATATGTGCCTGATATTCAGGTTTGTATTTCATGTAGCTGCCCTCTTGTTGACCACAGGAACTCATTTAAAGGGAGGTGTGACAAGCTATGAGTTTCTTCTCATTTCCTTCTGTCAGTTGTGTTCACAGCCATTAACATTTAACCGCTGCATAAATTGAATACAAATATTGACAGTCGTTTTTATAATAAGGGGTGACGTAAACAACCAGAACTTGATTCAAAATGACATTGCACCAATTTCAGCAATGTCAGGGTTCCACCTTACTGCAGATAGCTCTCCTCTGATAGCAACACTTTCTCCACATTGCACTAAATTGGTCTACAATCGACCATTATGTAAGCTGCAAACGTTACCATGCCTTAGCTTAACATGCCTTAACTAGCTTAGAATAGCATGATTTCCAAAGGAAAGGGCCACATCATTAGCTGTCTTGTTATATTATTATGTGGTTACGTGTTTCGGCAGAAAATACCCGTTGAGGACTGGAAAATCAAACTGTGTGGGAGCCCCTGTGCCACTGTAGAGTTCAGATTAACAATAGCAGCCCTGTCCTGCTCCTTAACGTAGTTTAGTGATCTTTTACATGTCAGCACCTCCAGTCAAATTTGCGTTAGGTAGTGTTACATTTGCCAAACACGCTTCATCCTCAACTTCTTTTCTCTTGTTAATGTGAAGCATACTGTTGGGAAAATGGGAACATTAAAGCATAAATCTTACTGCTGATTGTCTGAAATAAGCCACCAATTGAAGGGTTATGATGGAACAAGTAACATTGTAATTGCATTCTTATTTATATAAGGCATTAACCCTGCTATAAAACTAGGGCTAATACACAGCATTGTCTGTGTACTACCTTGTAATAGACAGACAATACTGTCCCTTAATTTCCATGTCTTCTATGAGTCACCAGCTGATGAGGATGCAGACTTTTTGCCTGGGAGATATAGCTATTGGTCTCAGTCTTTTAGCATCATAACATGTAGGTAGCCATCATATACATATTTATGACCCATTTACAGGCTGTTTGTTGTAAAATAAATTAGCTGGTATTAATGAAAAGCCAGCTGGAGACAAGAGTTTTTCAACCAACACACGTTTAGTATTAACGTTAGACTACGCTAGCTAGCTACGGCTGCTTTTGTTTACTTCTGGGTAAAATCACAGGCTGAATGATAAAATGTACACAATTATTGTAGCTTTTCTTTTTAAAAGTAACACAAGTGTAGTTTTAAGGGTATTTGTGAGGGCAGTGTTGAACAGGTAGCGCTGCCCTCCATAACAAGCATTGACATTGAAGAGTCGGCTGTCTTTAACACACATAAGTGATGTCCACGAAAATTAAACCTTAAATTAGCTCTGCTTCTACTGCAGTTTCAGGGTTGTCAATGGTCCAGTCCCAGACCAAATGGTTGTTAGCTTTACCAAATGGTATTGAGGGTTAGAATGTTATGTCTATGTATTTGGTATGCCCCCTAATCCCAGTTGATAATACCCTTCCTTAGCCTTTGACCCCATGTTCTAAGTGTTTGGTGGGATCTGATGCAGTATCATGTGACTTCAAGGGGTCAGGAGTTGAGGGAGGTTTAGACACACACACACATACCCCAGGACCAACACAAACCACATCGACAGCTGAACCAACAGAATACCATCTCTGACACACACAGACACCCTCAGACACACAGTATGTAACCAATTAACCATAAGTAGGAAAACAGCTTAGTGTCTTATTGGGCTTTTCCTAATAAAACAGAAAAACCTCTCTCCGCTGCTTCAGGCATCACTCTTAATGACTCAGCTCTGCTCTGTTAAGAATTAGGTTTTTCACTACTCGCAGTTAATGCAGTTCCAGATGCCATGTAGTGTACCTGTGAAGTGTGCTCATGTGGTTTAACTTAATTAAACAAAGACAACTGTCAATCATGCTGAAAGAATCCACTCTCTGCTTGATGCCTGACAATATTGGCTACCTGCCTGATGATTAGATGGTTACAGTTATATATTTATTGCACATGTGCTCTTATTCTGTACCACCAGTATTGTGGATGGGTACACAGGGTGTTATGTCCTCATGTTGAACACATTGTAGTACACGTAGCAGTATCGAAGCAATATATGACAGAAACTTCATAATTACATCTCAGGATACCCCTAAGGATCAGATGATATAATTGGATTTTTAAGCAGAGTTCATAATTATACCACATATGTGGGGGGTTGTTTAATGTAATATTATTACTGAAGGACGTTGGGCAGCCATTTTTATGTATTTCTGTATTTCATTTCATTCCTTGATTAACCCTGTCTTAACATTTTCTGACGACGGGATTTTGATGATTTCATAGATATTTTGCAGCTATCATTTATTGATGTGCTAAACTCAAAAGAGTTTACTAAGCAGTTCAAAACCAATATTAAATGTAATTAGCAAAAAAAACAAGATGTGACACAGATTTTGTTTTCATTCCAGTACAGTCTTCCTACCAATGTGCTTTCTTCTCTTTTCCTACCCTTCCTTAGATAGAAGATGTCATACTTCCCCACCCTTCATTATTTCTCACTTAAGCTTTTATTGCCTCATTGGTTGGACTGTGATGCCTCTGTGATTAAAGCTTCATAATGAAGTATCACATTAGGAAGATGGAACTAAGTTAAACTTAGTTAAACTCCAGGGACATTACATCACAGCGGCTCCATTTTCACTGCGGCTCACCAAACGACATTACAACAGCAGTTGTGGAACAATTTGAGCTATTAATCTGTTTTATTACCAGACTGTCAAAATATCGTGACTCTCGTTGACAAAGAGCTGCTGAATGCAATTTGAATATATGAAGTACTTTCCCAACCTCAAACCCAAAATCAGTTTTAAATGGATATCAAGGTGAAGACGCAGTTCTATAAAGACTCATAAAGAAATAACTCAATTAAAGCTGCAGTAGTTTATCTCCTCTTCTTCCCATTGTTCCTCTTTCACTCACTTTAAATATCACTCTTTACTCCCTCCCTCCCCTCTTCCTCACCTTCTATAACTCTCCCGCTCTCATCCAGAACTTTCCCTCTCTTCTCATTTTGAGGTTGTGTTGTTTGTGCTTGTGCTTTAGTGTTTGGTTTCATTGAGACAATCCATCTGCCATGCGGCTGTCATTGGTCCTCAGGAGTTTCTTAATGTGTTGTGTCACAACGCTACGTCTTGTCTCTCTTTCTTAAAGGTACTTGTTTCTCTGAGACAGGCTGGGATGATCGATGGCTGCGTATGTGTGTGTGAATATGCGTGTGTATGTTTCCACTATCATAACAGCTGTATCCAGCCCTTTTAGAAACAGTAAGTGAAAGTGTGTGTGTTTATGAGAGAGAGGGGCAGGTGCAGAGGACATACAACAACTCCTTGTTTCCTCTGAAATCCATCAGAAATCTCTTAAATACCAGGGAATTAGAAAGGCTCACATTACTCTCAATTACTGTCAGACCTGGAGAGAAATCTTTCCAATTATCCTTTCAAATATATGTGGTCTGAGTGTGTTATCTACATAACTAACAATATTAAAGGAGTCATCCCTAAACAGGTATTACACAGTTGAATTTCACTTCAAACTGAGCCTTCAGTGGCTTTTCTGTTATGCTTGGAATGACTTCAATTCTTTCGTTATGCTTTGATTACTCACTTAATTATGTTCTCATTCATTACATCTGTTTCTCTCTTTCGCTCTGTTTCTCACACACACACACACACACACACACACACACACACACACACACACACACATACACTCAGAGACCACAAGCCTCCTCATTTGGTCTTTACTCCTCTCCAGCTGTGTGCCAATTTGCCTCCTCCAGAGTACGTGGGGTTTGGGAAGGGGTGATTAGAAGATAGCGCTGCATTTAAGCTAAGGTTTGCTGTGTGTGTGTGTGTGTGTGTGTGTGTGTGTGTGTGTGTGCGTG